>KN826092.1:0-10358 GCA_000827395.1 Paxillus rubicundulus Ve08.2h10
GCACGGACCAAGATGAGAGATAAAGGCTATTGGATGGAAAGAGAAGGAACATCATAGAAGGAACACAGCCAAGAGACTTTAGCTCGAGAGACTTGTTGAACAATTACTAAGAAAAGAAATAGATAAAGAAATGGTCATGTGATGGAAACGAAGAGTCAGGTGATCAAAGAAAAGAAAAAGATAGGGGGTTATTTAATATATCGTAACAGGTACCAGAGTACTGGAGTGGAATGGAATGTGGTTCAAAGTCATCAGAAAGATAGGGAACAAGTCAGGAGGAGTCAAAGCAAGTCAGAATGGAATGAATTGGAAGGTGGAATCATTAGATATGTCAAACATCTGTCAAAGTGTGAAGGGTGTGGAACCAGGTACAGAATCAGGGGTATTAGAGATAAGCAGAAAAGTGGACTTGGTATAGGCAGGAAGGCAGAGTTGAGCTGGAGTAGGCTCTGGAGGAGTGGAGTTGACTTGCATGACATGGTATATGACACTAACCCTCCTTGCAAATGCCATGCTGGAGGAGTCCCAACTCCCAAAGTCCTTTTGGGTAGATGCCATGGCCATGGCCACCTATATCACTGCATGAAGTCTGACATCCACACTCCATGGAGAAAACCCCTATCAAACACTATTCCGCTGACATGTCAACCCCACCATTTTCTACCCTTTCAGCTGCCCCACCTATGCTCACATACTGAAGGAATAATGTGGAGGAAAATTCTGCTCCCATGGACAGAAATGTATCATAATTGGTTACACCTATGGCCAACAAGCCTACAAACCCCTGGATGTTGAACATTGGACAATCATCTCCAGTTGGCATGTCACCTTCAATGAGACTGGACCATCTCTGCATGCAACCTTGCCCCATGGAATGTCCCCACTGTTGAGGGACAGTGGGAGGGACTACTTCTGAGGCAATGCAAGGTGGAGCATGAGGACACAGAAGAGGAGAACCCAGAATTCAGAACTCCGGACCTGCACAGAACAGTGGGAGTCAACAACACACCTCTGGATGCCCTGAGTCCTACCATTGATGACCTCACACACTGCTTTGAGCAACTCCACATGAATCCACCACCAGCTCCTGCTCCTGCTCCTATCCACCCCTGACCTCCATCTTTGGAAAGACCTGCACCAGCCCAGATCATAGCTAGAGTTTGGAGAAGCAATTGGCAATTCCAACAAGCTGACTGGAATCAGGACTACCAATGGACAGCAAACCTGGACTCCATCCAGACCCTTGTTGCCCTCACCATAAAACATGACCTGGAGTTTGACCAAATGGATGTCTCCACTGCTTACCTGAATGGAGAATTGGAGGAGGATCTCTACCTGCTTCCTCTGGATGGAGTCCCTATCCACCCTGGGTATTGTTGGAAACTCTGGTGCTCCCTATACAGACTGAAGCAAGCCAGACAGACTTAGAACAAGACCCTAGATAACAAGCTCAGAGAGCTCAGATTTGCTTGCCTTGACACAGATACTTGCCTCTATGTCTTTCAGAAGGATGGGCAAGTTTGTTTCCTGGTTGTTTATGTGGACAATCTGCTCCTAGCAGCTTCCTCCAGACAGTCCATGAATTCTGTCAAAGCCAAACTCTCAGCAGCCTTCAAAATGTGCAACCTTGGAGAAGCCAAATACATCCTTGGGATCAAAATCAACTGGGACTGGAAGGGCTGGACCATCTCCTTGTCACAGCACCAATACTGCCAGACAATCCTAGATCATGTTGGAATGTCTGCATGCAAACCTGTCTGGACTCCAATGGCACACAACTCTCAGCTCTCCACCACAGACCCAGAGATGGTTATTGAAGGCCAGAAAGTGTCCAATCTCACAGTTATCAGTTCCTTAATGTATCTCATGCTTGGAACATGCCCGGACATCACATATGCAGTCAGAACCATCAGCTGGTTCAGCACCACACCAAAGCAAATGCACTGGGAAGCGGTGAAACATGTATTCCAGTATATCCAAGCCACTGCACATCCAGTAGAAGTACCACTTTGTCCAAGATGTCCTTGTCAGAGAAGGTGAAGCCATCATTTGCTATGCTCCCACAGACAACATGGTAGCAGACATCCTCACAAAGCCTCTCATTCAGGAGCAGCACTGGAAATTCATTCGGGGTATGGGACTATTAATGTGCTCAAGTGAGAGTGACAAAATACAGTGAACTCTGAAACTGGAACACCAACTCCACATTTCCAGGAAGTTGGAGTTCATACCTCCACTCTGCCACCAGGCAGAGCCACTTGGAGTCTCAGCATCTGCTTGGAATCTGTCTGGAACTTGCATGGACTGTCATTGCACTTTATTATTATCTACTTATCATCACTCCTGAGCCCCCAGGGGCACTCCATCATTACTTTACATCGCTTAAACACATCTCCTTCATGTTCTTGTTCCTATTCCATTAATTATTACTAGCAAGTGCTTCTCTGCCTACTCTGCTACACACACATATATATACTTATTTCTCACTTTGGATTCCTCAGTCATTCTTTGCCCCTCTTAGGCAGTGGCTGAGGTGAGTCTACTTCATATCTATATAGTACTCATAGCTGATGCTTAGTAGTCTGGGAAATCACTACCCTATTCACTGTGTTTAGCACTTTGTTAGCAAGAGTTCAGTTAGGAGTTGTTCTAACTCTTGGTTCATGTTCGGCTCAACCACTCAGCTATATCTACATGATCCCACAAATAGGACCTCCTAAGATAGCCCTCGAGCACTTACTATAAATGTCACATGACAAAGAGTGACAAAACATGATTGAAGGTCAATAATATCATAGGCATCTCAAGGAGACATTTATAAAAAAAATTGAAGACTGTCAACTCAGGGAACGTAGCACAGTCTACATTTTGATCGTCTCACAAATGGGCTTTTTTCATTGCATTGAAGTAGATAGATTTTTCTGAGTTATCTTACATCAGAAATTAAAAATATTGCTCCAAAAAAAAGTGAACAGCTCCACCGCCAGCCAGGTGTGGAGTACCAGACCAATATACTGATGCCAAAGTGCTTTTCAAGAGCTCAGATAGGTGTTAGGAACCTTGGGCAGTGGGCTAAGAAAAGAAAGCTGTTAGCTGTGGGCAAAGGAAATGTGAGTTTTTACATATCATAGATCTATTAATCTAGTTACACTACATGGTATTAGGGGCTTGTCTGTAATCTGTAATAATCTTATGGCTGAGCCATTGACTGGTTGACCGTCACTAACTAAATGTGACTTATCCTTCCGGTGGCAGTGTACTGTCACAGAACTGTCACATGACATGACATTTACAGTAAATGCTTGAGGGCTATCTTATATCATGCACACCTAGATATGACAGACTCAAATAGACCATCTGTTCCACTCTATTCTTGGCAAGATAGAATGAGTGCCCAGCTAGCTGCATTTGGCCCAGGTATGTAGCCAGCTGACTAGACTGCTTTTCAAAGGTAGATGTGGATTTCTACTAAGTCATGCCTTAGTGCTCCCCCCTCTCATCCCACCACCACAAACAACATGTCAGCAAGTGACCTTGTCATTTTATTTATGCCTTACTACCTGGCTAACACACCTTCAAAAACTCTTGCAGGATGAACCAGCATATGACACATGCCAAGAGTCAAGAAACCAGTTGGTTTTTTGCAACTGCAACAATTGTAAGGAACAAATCCCAACAGATGGTGGAAAGTACATACTGGCATACCTGTTCAACCACCAACTGTCATATCCATGTTGCACAAGTCAACTCTGCTCCTCTGGAGCTTACTCCAGACCAAATCTGCTCTCTGCCTCTACCCAAGTCCACTTTTCCACCTTATCATTTGTCTGCCTTTCTGCCTTATCACTTGTCCACTTTTCTGCTTATCTCTCTTTTACCCCTGATTTCCATACCTTGTTCCTCATCCTTCACACTTGACAGATGTTTGACATATCTAATAATCCCACCTTCAATTAATCTGATTCTGACTGATTCTGACTCCTTCCAACTTATCCCTATCTTTTTGACATCCTTGACTCACATTCCGCTTCACTCTGGCACTCTGGTGCCCTCTGTGTCTACTTGTCCCCATAGTATAGAAACCCTCCTTGTATTTTGTATTCTTCAGTTCAAATATCAACTCTGATCACTCCTCTGTTCTGTCCATCCTAAGTCTCTCCCTCAACACCTGAAGCCAGTCTTCTTCTTGTCCCTCTGACCCTCTGACCTCTGACATCCCCTTCCACCATTACTCTGCTGTTACTCCGCTCTGCCATCCACCGTCACTCTGCCCCTTTGTAAATACAGGACTGAACTCAGAACAAGGGCACAACATATAAGTTGAAGCCAATGTCTGCTCCACTCCAACAACTCTGGACAGCCCAGAGGACCTGGATCTTAACACCAATGGAAGGAACAAAACTTGAATTTATCCACTATCACACAAAGGGCACAGGGACAAGCAAGAGGTTTCCTATCTGCAGGGCCTGCTCCCATCTTGCAGCATGGTCACACTGCACCATGAGAAAGCAATCATGTAAGGGCTATGTCATGCTCCATAGCAGCTCCTTGAGGCATGCCATACCAAGCACAGCCTGGAGCTCACACAACCTCAGAGACAGACAGTTTTCCTCTGCCTTTGTAAGTGCCTGCTACTTTTCTTGTTAAACTAATTTGAACATTTTATCAAAGCTTTCCAACATCATCTGAATCACCTTATGAGCCCATGGGCACCTCAGAAGATGTTCTGGTGCAACACCCTGACTCACCCACCTCCCTGGAATGCCCTGTTTGGCCTGACTCATGTACAGTGCCTCTGCCTCCACCATCACCCCAGTATCAGCAGCACTCATCTGAAATTATGCCATAATTGGGGGCCATGGTGTCAGCACCTGTTGACTATGCCTGTGTTATTCCTCTGACTCACAATGGTTCAACTATTGTTCCATCCACACATTCTATGCTCATTCCTCTCATCCATGGTACTCCCATTCCTCTTGCTCAGTCAATTCTGACTCTTGTTCCTGTCACATAGGTCAACCTCCCCCATGAGTTCATCCTGTTCATATTCACAAGAAAGCATGAATCCATGCATCAGGATTTGAGTGAGAAGATGTCAATGCAATGGTGAAGAACATCACAAGGGATGTTTCCAAGGGAACTCCCTTCAAACCGATGAAGAATGTGAGGAATACTTCCAAAAGCATGGTGTCCAATGGACAGAACTAGCATGACCACCTTACTTTGACCTTGTGTGGCACACAATTATTGGATCTATGCACAACCTCTTACTCAGTGAGCTTATCAAATATTCTAACTAAATATAGCCTACTTATGAATATGTCAGGCATTGTAGAGATGCAGTGGTACAACCAGTGGATCCAAACCTTGGCCCTTCAAGCTTCAACTCAGTCATGGGCATGCAAACTTGACATCATACATAAGTTCCTGAATACAGTGATTAAATACAATTCTCTTTCTAAATTTGGGTTGATCTCATTTGTATCATCACAAGTTTGAGGTACCTTTCTGGGCTGGAAAACTCCTGGTATAAGTTAGAGAACCCACTGCTGGATCTCTGACTGTGGATGAATACAAGTTCACTGCCACCACCATGTGGTCAATCATAGTAAGTTCTACCCTATTCACTATTCTACATTCTAACTGTGTCTTAATGGCATGTATATATATCCTGGTTGTTTGGGACACATTTGTTGAAGAAGCAGAGAATGAGCACCAAACATCCCTTGCATCATTCTCAAAAAGACAAGCCCAGTTCATGAATGACTGTAAAGCATGGCAGGAGCAGCAAGCAGAACCACCTTCTACTTCAAAAGGTAAAGGACAGAAGGTAAATAAAGTTACTAATGATGATAAAGAGCCCAAACCCCCAAAGTTTGCATGCAGAGAGGACAGCCAACTGATTTCCTTTGTCTCTTGGCCACACTGAAGATATTCTGTGGCAGCTCCATCAAGCTCAACATGCTTCCTGATGCTGAAGAATGACTTCAAGGTTATCTCTTTGGATTCAAACAGGTAAGTCTATCTTTCTCATCCATATTTCTTACAAATGGTCTCAGATGTATGGTGCCAAGAGCATGAAACCAAACTTCCATTGGGCAGTGCACCTGGCTCAACAATCAGGGACCATTGGCTAGTGTACAACTTCTGGACTTTCCTCTCTGAACATCTCAATGAAGTCCTCAAAAGTTCTAACTCTAATGATTGGACAGGGAGACAAATTGAAATTTCTATAATGTGAGAGTTTGCACAAGGTTCTCAGCTTGACTCTTTGGTTAGTTTCACCTTAAATCTCATCATCTCCTTTGAGATTGATGTGGTCCTTCCAGTTACTGAGAACACAGCCACAAAGGCACTTTTGGAGCAGATGCTCAGTAAAGGTCACAAAGCCTCTGGTACTGTTCAAGATGAAACAACCAGGGAAGGTAAGCCCCACGTTCAATATTTATTATCTATGATTATCATAAGGTAAATGAAGACTTTTCAGACCTTGGTGTTATACAGTGTGTTCAACCAGGCCCACAGTTGAGCTTCATCCTAAAGCAACTCTCTGACACTGCTCACACTGCCATATGCAGGCACCACAATTCAAAGTGTCCTGGATGTGTTCACCTTGCCCTCCAAACCAACCTGCCTCCAGGTTGTCAACAACTCAATGACTTTGCCACCTTCTTCAAGTATGGACTTCTAGAAGGTCATCAAATTATGCCTCTATCATGCAGTATCTGCAACTCTGCAGGGTCATCCTTAGTCAAGGTTGTGCTTGGTGAGAAAACATTTTATGGTGAGGTTATCAACCTGTTTACACATGTGCAGCAAGGTATCACATCAGGAACAAGGTTACTTGCAGAATTAAGGTGGATGATTGAGCTGGATTTGGTGCCAGTGGAGGATGATATCTGGAACAAATTGTATGTCCTCTGGCTTACTATGTCTAAATGTCTATTTGACATTCACAATCCAAATCAGCCCTGAGCTTGACATTCAATGCTTGGAACTCAATAAATATTGGATAGATGGCGATGCAGAGGCACCCCCAGCTGTTCTCCCTTTTGATTTTATTTCTGGCCAAATCACACGCAGGATGATTGATACAACAAATCCACCCATGTGGATTGTAACTTCACTTGACAGAGTTTGTCTACAACATTTCATACACAAACTACTAATTAATCTCATATCCTATATTTCAGCATCCCAGTGCTTGAAGTTTGAAATCACCTGAGTTTGGTGTATCCAAAGTCATCATTTATTCCAAGTACATGCATCAATAATTTATGTCCCATGTTCAAGTTGATGCCTGATCAAAAAAATGCAGGGAGCCTCTGAGAGCATGTCCAAGAAAACATCCAAAAAGTGTCCAATAAGTTGTCTCAGAAGTTGAACCATGTGCCATGTGGATCTTCTCAGTCTTCAGATGTTGCTAGGTCCTGCCGAGGGACTCCCCTCATTGCCTGTGTCACCATGTTTGCCATCAGCCTCACAAAGCTTCTTCAAACCACAACCCTCTGGGTCCCCATAAACTCACCAGTCGGTGAGTAGGTCACAAAGTCCTGTTGTATCCTTGTTTACATTGAACCATTCCATGTTGATACCAAAGTCATGGGGTGTGTCCTTGGGGATGCAAGGTGACTCTCACTCAGTGTTGCAAATTTGAATAGAGTGGAAGCATTTCTTCCACTGAGCCATCAGGGATGAGTGCCAGAGCTCATACAGTTCATGATAGATGTCACCAAGCTAGTTAATGATTTATAAGTCCCAGTGAATTACCTTATTTCCCTCATCACTCACCTCTCTGGAACACCAGGGACATTTCATTACCTCAAGGAAAGACATACTATCAAGGTCAGCATCAGCTGCCAACCCAGCCTTCCTCACCATATCTGTCTTCCACACCTCCTTGGCTTCATCTGAGTCATCCTCAGGTCCAGATCCTTTGTCAGACATATGCTTGGCATACACAATTGGCACTGGATTAATGCCATGCTTTGCAAGATAGAAATCTTGTGCCAAAATTAGCTGTTAGGCTTTCTAAACCATCTGGTGAGTGACTGACACTATTTATGATTGACAATAACTAATATACTTGCCTCCTTGTGATGCTGTGTCCACTGGTTACTGCACTGGTTATCCACCTTAGTGGCCTGTTTCACTGGAATATTCTTATTCTGTGCATGCCAGTCTTCCTTCAAGTAGCAGTAGGTATCTTTCACATATGCAAACAATGTGTTCTTGTCCCACTTGACTAATCTGTTTTGCAAGCACAGAGCTGTTCCAGTAGTCTCCTTGGAGAGGTTAGTGGTATATCTCAAGAATATGAATGGCTATCTTGTAGATCTGTGTCCTTAGCAAATCCATATTGGATGACATAAGAGGGTCCCACCATAGTATGGACTACCATGGGGAGTGCAAGGCAATGCACAAATGCTGGTTGGTGCACTGAAAGGCCCCTATCCTACTCAATGACATGGGGCTTGCATGGTAGAGGCTCCTACCTCCCAATGCTTATACCCAATATGCAACCAATCCAGCTTTGGGTTAATGCTTACCACAGTTGTGCATGCTGACTAAGCATAACTCCTGAAGTAGGACATTAGATTGGTAGTTGGCATCCTAAACATGGTTGGATAGTCAAGCAGTAGGAGCAGTGATGAAGCCCCCTGACAACAACTGTTGTGAGTTCGAAACCACTGTCAGCTGCTTTCTTTAATTGCCCCCTTTCACACTGTACACATGATGGCACCATGTGGTCCAGCCTCAATCTTAGGAGAGAGGCACCAGATGGGTGAACAAGAAATTGGATGGCCTGATATGCCATCTACATACACAAACTACATGCTGTGCTGCTTGTGCCTTGCCACACAGTATAAGCATCAGTCCAGACTTGGTTAGCAACTGTGGGGAAGATCATGCAGTTGTGCCCATCATTCACATTTGTATTGAACTTTGGCATTAGGTACTGTTCTCCAGTCTTCAAGTTGAGGCATATTTCATTGGGTTTGGGCCAGGGCTTCCCCTCTGGAACATTGCATACAAAATGGAATTTAACAATGATGAATTGCTGACATCAATGGTGAGTTCCAGGAGAAGGTTTCTTAAAAGTTTGAATATCTCTCATTTTACCTTCAGTTCCTTATGTGCTACCTTCACAGCATTGGATAAGCTCTTAGAGGAACCAGATATATCTTCAGTGTTGTCATCATATAAGCCCATTCAAAGTTCATCACAAGTGACCTGTGCTGGGGGTGCAAGCACCCTCAACCTTTGCACTTGGCCAGCCTGCCTTCCCCTTGGAACAGTCCCATTGGCATGTCCACAAGTAGAAGGAGGACCAAGACCCCATTCAAGATTTGAAAGTTATGAATCAATGTCATTCTGGTTGACCACTTGATTCTGACACATACCATTGACCATACTAAAAAGACTATTGAGTGTGGGAGGGGAGGTTGGAGGAGAAGTACACCATCCACATTGATTCTGTGTAGGGGAAGATAACCTTTCCTGAGATGTAGATGGGGATGAGTTGTTTCAACCATGACCACAATGTCCTGAATTCCCTGAACAATGATTTTCACTCAAGAAACTGTGTTCTTGATGGGGAGATGAACTCCATTGTTCTCTGCTCCTACCCCTATCATTCTGGTCCTCCCTTTGATTTCCTTGACTATAATTTGTCAACTGTGTGCTATTTTTGCAAAGGTTTCGAGCTATTTGGTGAGTATATGCTATGTGGCTCAATCAAAGTACTACCCTTCTACTTTGTGAACCCCAGGCCTGTTGTGGAATTCCCATAGGGGTATGGAGATGTAGGGCCATCTCAAGAAGGATAATGATGACAAAAAACTATAATAGGGCTATAATAGGGCAGTGATTGCCCAGATTCAGCCGCTGCCAGAGAGGGGCAAAGAACGACTGAGGAATCCAAAGTGAAAACTAAGTATATATATGTAGCGGACATCAGGAAAAAGTGTTTGTGCCTTAAATGGATATAGGTATCTATTTGTGCATGTAGTAGCACAATATCACTATAGTATACCATAGTTCACTATAGTGAAATTGGGACTAAAGTCAAGTAGTTTTAATTACCAGAGTCTTATAAGAATATTTGCTAAATGAATTATTTGGTGAAAAATGTGTACAGAGATCCAAAACATCCTTTACACTCCAAATTGAAGGCCATGCAAATATGTTGTGAATATCAGCATTTTTACTACCAAATATGTGGTAGATATTGGTCTACACAAAGTGCAGTTAGTGACTGCATTTTTGACTATGAAAAGTTTAGTAAAGGTGCAGTTAATGTCTGTACTTATGTCTGCATTTTTTTATTACCAAAAAGTGTTGTAAAAAGTGTAGTC
>KN826093.1:0-10375 GCA_000827395.1 Paxillus rubicundulus Ve08.2h10
GAAGCTGACCATGGTCCATTCTACGAGGTTTCTGGAACTCGGCAGCAACCTGATTATGTGGGTGATTCTCTCGGGGATTCGATAACTTTCAAGAAGGTTCTCTAAGTGTCGAGTTCCCGTTTTGGCACGCCAGTTCTGTTGATAATTATTTGGATTCGAAGTTTTGAACCAGAAAGGGAATCTCCCACATACCAGAACTTTGCAGCGCTTCGTGCATCTTTGGCTTCTTTCCGAACGCTGTCCACGATCTAGTAGTACTGTGCCATTAAAATCAATTCGACAGGGCCTGTGACATGTGACAGCAATGACCAAAAAACTGATTCGACGTCACCAGCTATGACGTGTGACAACAACTGGATTTCGTCCGAGCAGATTTCGTCAGGCCAAAATGTTACTCGCTTTGCAGCCTTCATTAAAGGAAAGCAGTGCATTGAAATTTCAATGCAACACTCGAATATTGGGTGGGACACATTTCTAGCTAACACCAATGGCTCTCCCAACAGTCCTCAGGCTCGCATTGCCTATGAATGCAGTTACACTCCTACTTTTCGAATCTACACTGTCTGTCCTCGACTTCCTCAAGTTCCCCCTTCCACCACCAGCCATCTTATCTAAACCTTATCCCCCACCATCTACGTACTTCAGCTCTGACGAGCCAAACATACAAGACATCCAGAAAATCAGCTCTATACCCACTCCCCCACCTAACGTAGTCAACACACTCCTTTCACATACTACAAAATCAGCCACCTCATCAGTCCAATGTGCTCATCTTATGGATATCAATCCAATGTATAGGCTTCCGACATGGGAGATCACATACTGGGCTGAGATTTGCCACCTCCATAAAATTAGACTCACTTGGGCTGAGGCTAAGAGCACCCTGCAGTCTCGCTGCCAATCATGGCAGAAACCTGACCATGACAGTCATGAGCTCATCCAACAAGCATATATGATGCTCAGGGCTTTACCTTGGTCTGGCTTCATCCATGGATTCACCACACATGAAGAAATCCATCACCTTGCAGCTTACATGACTCAAGAGTGGCTATCTGACACACATCAAATGCAGATGTTGGAGTTGCTATGCAGTGCTGTGCATCATCATGCAATTAGCCCCACAGTCAAACTTGAAGGTCCATACTTTCATACCTATATCAAGTCAGCCTTTGAAGCAGGGGAAATTTACTACAAAGACTTGCCTTCATTTAGCCGAGCACGAGGCTTGGGTGAATTCCTTCAAGCAGGCCAGCACACAAGCATCAGCTTCATAACAAACATCAATGGCAACCATTGGGTTGCCACAGTTGTCGACTTCATGAATTCTCACATCTTGTACAGTGATTCACTTGGAGGAGAACCTGACAAAGGATTCATCAATGTCCTTCAATGGTGGGCTCAATATCACACCGGCACTGATTTTGCAATCCAAAAACTTATCATTCCTACTCAATGTGACTCATTCTCCTGTGGAATTTTGGCTTTCAATGCTCTAGCACACTTTGATTTGCCAGATCAGTATCCACTCATGGATGTCCAAAGAGTTGGCAACAAGTGTCTGAAGATTTTCCTACAGGTCACACAGTGTCATTTCAACTACATAAGTTGGCATCAGAGCATCATCTTACCTAGATCGCTCACTGCTTACAGGTGACTACCGTGCCCTCAACTCCAGCCGCTCACAGCTCTGAAGACAGTGAACCTGAACAAATCAACTGGAATGAGCAACCACCTTCCATACCAAATCCAGAGCACTGCAGAAGTAAACGACTTCAATCACCTGCTTGCAACTCTGAGTGCAAACCCTGTCTCAAGTGGCCCACGTGTACCCCACCAACTTGACCTTCCACACCAGAGCCAGAACGGGAAAGTAAATGGCTGCGATCAGAGTCAGCTATCAAAGTTGCACTCCAGAAGCAGGGTGATGGGGCTCCAGTTGGCCTCCTGAAGTGGTTTACCAAGTGCTCACCTGATGAATTTCACACACAATCAAAGCATGTTGATGCAATGATCATGGAAGGGTTCAAGGACTATGAAGAAATAGAGAGCATGCAGACCGAGCAGCATCATCAAAAACTTCGGGATAAAAACAAGTTGTGGCAGCAGAAACATTGCCAGTTGATCTACAGCATGGAGATTGCTCGCCATGAGCAATCTCCAGGAGGAACTAAGCAGAAAATGATCAGGGTCAGTTCAAAATTCTCATTCACTGTGATTCACTTACCAGTTTTTGTTAGTGTTCCATTGCTCACCTGAAAGACACACAAAAACAGGCAACTCCATTGGTGGCTGAACTTACAAGACCACATCGTGCATTCAAGGAGAAGGAACACCTGAAACAGAAGCATCCTCAGGGCCATAAGACCAAAAACAAACATAACAAAGCTACATACCATAATTGGCACACTCCGTTCCTATGGTCTCAAATTGTGAACGCTGCCAAGCATCCATCTGTTGGAAGAACAATGAGTACCACAAGTATTGTTGCATTGCTGAAATGGCAAGACCCGATAACATTTGCCAGACTGGCACGCACGACAGTGGAGGGCTGAATTGATTGCAGTGGAGAGTGACCAACATGGTCTGTCCATGCCCTCAAAATGGCACACTGGGGAAATGACCCTGGCTTGGGAAATAAAGGTGGGAGGACAGGAATTTTTGTAAGTGATCAGTTCATTTACACTACACACGAACTTATCATTCATGTAGACACGATTTCCAACTGTTGAAAATGTCATCATGGATCATTTGACTGCCTTATGGAAGGGACCAGTTCCACTTACTCTTATAATGATCAGAGGCATTATCATTGCCATGCTGATGGACATGGCCCCAGAGGTCTTCAATGTCAAAGCTTCAGATGGCTTAGCATTTCGTTGCTTGGACTCTTTTGTGTGACTGTGGCTGCATCAAAAAATGGGTTTGTCAGAACGAAAAGCGACCCATGCAGCACGAAAGGTGCCAGACAATTGGGAGGAGGTCTGTGAAAAGGCAATACTTTGAATGGCATATGTGATCAAGGAGGAAGATGTGCCTGCTTCCTTTTATGTCAATAGTGATCAAACCCAGGTTGTATACGCACAGGGATCTAGCCTTACCTGGACAAAGCGTGGTGCAAAGCAGGTCATGACAATTGGCAAGGATGAAAAATGGGCTTTTACAACAGTGGTCTTGGTCTCTTGTTCTGGGAAGTTGCTTCTGTTGCAGCTGATTTATCAAGGTTCAACAACAAAATCTTGCCCAGTCAACAGCACCATGCTATGATGAATGCATCAGCCATGGTTTCCTCTTTGAATGCTCAAAAACGGATACTTACTGGTCCACCCAAGAAACGATGAAATCGTTGGTGAACAACATCATAGCACCATACTTTGACACTGAAAAGGACATGCTCGGACTCCCTCCATCACAGGAGGCGATCTGGCAAATTGACGTCTGGTCCGTCCATCATTCACAGCAATTCCGCATGTGGATGAAGGAATTTCATCCGACAATTGTTCTGCAATTCGTTCCTGGTGGATGCACCGGCATCTTGCAGCCATGTGATGTAGGAATTCAGCGGGTCTTCAAACACTTGTTGAAACGCTCTTACCATGCAGATATTGTAATGATGATGACAACCCAGATGGAGTGTGGGGTAGAGAATCTTGTGTTCGATAAACGCTGTGGATTTTTGTGAGATTTGAGTGTGAGGTGGGTGTGGAACGCATACCAGGCTGTCAATATGCCAGAGCTTGTCAAAAAGGTATCAAAGTTCAAAACTTTGAGGAGCTCAGCTAATTGTAGGCATTTCAGCTCTCAGGTGTCCGCAACCTCAACCTTTCGTTCAATAGCTTGACATCATTTGCAACTTGTGAAGCCCTGCGCCAGCTGAAAACAACGGACCCAGTACTCTGGAAAGAACTCGATGAAGGGCGGCAGCATGCCATTTCTGATCTTCAGGCCACAATGCTTGAGGATGAGTTGAACACAGGCAAAGATGACACTGTGGATGATGACAGTGTGATGATGAGTAACATGGTGATGGAGGAGTTGATGAAGTTGCAAGATCCACTGAGTCATCCAAATGCTGTTGAATGGGGAAATGGTGGAATGATGGCTGGCAGGGAGGTTGAGTCAATGGATTTTGACGGAGGGGAAGAGATTTTGAAGGCGGTAGAGGAAGAGCTTGGGCGTGGGAAGAGAAAGTGCAAGGCCAACACGCTGTACACATGTAGCTTCTGGCTGGACCACAGCGGTGATTGATCTATATAGACACTTTTAACATACCATTTACCCATTTTCTTGTCCCACCAAGTATATACAGTCTACATACAATACACACATCCAACTTGCTTCTTTCTTTTGCTAACATCGGACATATTCGACAATTAACCATATGACGCGTGACAAAGCAGAAATTTCATCTCGTCAGAGGGCCATGTGACACGTGACAGATGAATCAATTGTAATGGCACAGTAGTACTATCCCTTACAATGCAGTCAGCAGCACACACCAGTTGGCAGTTTTGCAAAATATACCACTTCATCACAAATTTTCATTCATCCCCCACTATACACATGCTCTAGCACTGGAATGACACTACTGCGAGCTTCAATGAAACCAACCCATGGCACACCTTTCAGTCTCTTGTAATGCAGAAGTAGGTAGTACGGACAATGTCAAAATGATGCATAACACGGTGTAGCAGACATTGGCCAATTTCACATAGATGTAGGTGTTGGCCAAGCTTGTAAATAGGTGTTGGCTGAGGTGTGTAGCAATGTAAATAATAGTTGGCCCATATGCAGTGTGAACATCTAAAGTGGGGGGAAAGGGACAACTGGGACCATATGCACTAGGGGGTAGGTGTCAGCCAACTGTGGCATATTTCCAAGGATGTCAGCCCATATGTAAAATAGGTGCTAGGGGGTGTGGGTGACAAACAAGTGGTAATTATAGTTAAGTCAGATTGATGAATCTGAATCTAGAAAGTGAAATCAATAGTCATTTAAGTGATGGGTAATGAGGGTGAAAACTTTTTCCCTTGCCACATGCTGCAGCCAATGTCTACAGGCAGTTTGCTGTCATGCATAAATCCTTTGCTACAAAATGATGATCCTAATGGATTGTTGGTTCAGCATGATGCAGGAAATCACAGATGTTGCCAAAGGGCATGGTGAGTTCCAGTATCAGAATTACTCTGCTGTGCAGCTTGACAAAAACTATAAGAGGGCAATGATTGCCCAAACTACTAGGGATTAGCTAGGAGTAGTAAATAGGTATAGAGTAAACTCACCTCAGCCACTGCCAAAGAGGGGGAAAGAATGACTGAGGAATCCAAAGTGAAAAGTAAGTAAATGTATGTAGTGGAGTGGGTGGAGAAGTGCTCACTAATGAGAATCAGGGGAATAGGAACAGGCACAAGCAGGAAATGGAATTAAGCAATGTAAGGAAGTGATGGAGTGTTCCTGGAGGCTCTGCAGTGTTGACAAGAAAAGGATGATGATATACAATAAAAGTCCATGTGAGTTCCACATGAATTCCAAGTGGACGCTGGGACTCTGAGCAGTTCCCCCTGGCAGCAGAGCGGAGGTACAAACTCCAACATTCTGGAAGTGCAGAGTCAGTGTTCCAGTTCCAGAGTTCACTGTATTCTATCACTCCCACTCAAGTGCATTTGTAGTCCCATGCCATGAACAAATTTGCAGTGCTGCTCTTGAATGAGAGGCTTTGTAAGGATGTCCACTACCATGTTGTCTGTAGGAATGTAGTGGATGATGGCTTCCCCCATTCCGACAAGGTCATCTTGGACAAAGTGGTACTTCCGCTGGATGTGCTTAGTCCATGCCTGGAATTGAGGATCACAGCTTAGGATGATGGTGGCCTGGTTGTTGCAGTGGAGGACAGTTGGCCCCTTTTGTGTATGTTCAAGTTCTTTGAAGAAACTCCAAAGCCATGCAAGATGTTGTCTGGCGAGACTAAGTCCGATTTACTCTGACTCCATGGTTGAGAGCGCAACCATGCTCTGCTGTTTGCTGGACCAGGAGATAGCTCTGTGATTACTGAGGAAAAGGAATCCAGAGGTGGAGAAGGAGTTGTCTGGGTCCTGAGACCAACCTGCATCAGAGTACCCCTGAAAGTCCATGTCCATAGATACCTCAGAGCTGTCAAACCGGAGTTCCATGTCCTTAGTGGCTTGGATGTACAGGAATACATGTTTTGCCGCTTCCCAGTGCATTTGCTTCAGTGCGGTGCTGAACCAGCTGAGTATTCCAACTGCATAGGCAATGTCTGGGCGTGTTCTGAGCATGAGATACATCAAGGAGCTGATGACAGTGAGATAGGAGACTTTCCGACCTTCAATAACCATCTCCAGGAGGACCTGATCATTCTCCAGATCTGTGGCAGAGAGCTGGGAGTTGTGCACTATTGGAGTTCAGACAAGTTTTCAAGTGGTCATTCCAATGTGATCTAGGATGGTCCGGGAGTACTGACCCTGTGACAAGGAAATGGTGTGAGTTTGTGGTCCCAGTTGATTTTGATCCCAAGGATGTATTTAGCTTCTCCGAGGTCACACATTTTGAAGGCCACTGAGAGTTTGGCTTTGACAGAGTTCATGAACTGTCTGGAGGAAGCTGCTAGGAGTAGATTGTCCACATAAACAGCCAGAAAACAGACTTGCCCATCCTTCCAGAAGACATATAGGCATGTCTCCACATTGAGGTGAGCAAATCCAAGTTCTCCGAGCTTCTTGTCTAGCATCTTGTTCCAAGTCCACCCAGCTTGCTTGAGTCCATACAAGGAGTGCTGGAGTTTCCAGTAATAATTGGGTTGGATAGGAACTCTGTCTGGAGGAAGCAGGTAGAGGTCCTCCTCCAGTTCTCCATTGAGGTAAGCGGTGGAGACATCCATTTGGTTGAGCTCCAGGTCATGTTTGGCAGTGAGGGCAATAAGGGTCTGGATGGAGTCTAGGTTTGCTATGGGGGCAAATACTTCCTTGTAATTGATTCCTTCCTTCTGAGTGAAACCCTGTGTGACAATGTGGACTTTGTAGTGCTCAACATTTCTGGTGTGGTTGCACTTGATGCTGAAGATGGGCCTGGAGGTCATTGGAGTGACACCTTGTGTAATGGGGACATTCTCGTAGACATGATTGGAGTTGAGGTTTAGGAGCTCTTCCTCAACTGTGGACTTCCAGCAATCTGCATCAGGCCCTGTGTAGGCTTCCCAGATTGTCCCTGGAAGGTACACATTGGACTCAGAGTTGGCTGCACCTGCAAAGATGAAGTCCTCAAGGGATTCCATGGATGCTGTAAAGGCTCCTGGGAGTTGTGGAGCTTCCTCCAGAAGGTCTGGAGGTTCTGGAGTTTCTGCTGCGGGTTCCGGTTGTTGTCCACCACTGTGTTGAGCCCTTCATGCAGCATCCTCATTTATGGTCTGTTGGTAGTCCCAATTCTGGTCAGCTGGTTGGCATTTCCAATTGCTTCTCTGAACTCTGGCAACAATCTGGGCTGGCACAGGTCTTTCCAGAGATGGAGGTCGGGCATAGACAGGAGCAGGAGCAGGAGCTAGAGCAGGAGCAGGAGCAAGCAGCAGGTTCATGTGGAGTTGCTTGAAGCAGTTTGTGAGGTTGTCAATTGTAGGACTTGGTGGTCATTGTACATCCAGGGCATCTGGAGGTGCATGGTCAACTCCCACTGTTCTGCACAAGTCTGGAGTTCTGAGTTCTGGGTTTTCTTCCCCCGTGTCCTCATGCTCCGCTTCACGTTACCTCAGGAGTAGTCCCTCCCACTGTCCCTCAACAGTGGGGACATTCCATGGGGCAAGGTCACATGCGGAGATGGTTCCGGTCTCGTCAAAGGTGATGTGCTGGCTGGAGATGATTGTCTGATGTTTGACATCTAGGAGCTTGTAGGCTTGTTGGCCATAAGTGTAACTGATCATGATGCACTTCCATCCATGGGAGCAGAATTTGCCTCTACATTGTTCTGGTATGTGAGCATAGGTGGGGCAGCTGAAGGGGCAGAAAAAGGTGGGATTGACGCATTGGCAGAATAGAGTTTGATAGGGGTTTTCTCAATGGAGTGCAGATGTTGGACTTTGTGCTGTGATGTAGGCAGCCGTGGCCATGGCATCTGCCCAGAAGGATTGTGGGAGTTGGGATTCCTCCAGCATGGTATTTGCAAGGAGGGATGGTGTCTGGTTCATCCGCTCCGCTAACCTGTTTTCCTCCAGAGTGTATGGAGCAGAGGTCTCATGCAGAGTTATGTCCTTTCGGAGTCGCTCTCAGAAGGCCTCATTGATATATTCTCCTCCTCTGTCACTTCAGATGAGGTTCACATAAGCGTCGGAGAATTTCTCTTGTCTGACCTCCATGCAGAAGAGTGTTTGGACATTGACTTTCCAGTGATTGTAGATCTGGAGTGCTTCCTTCTTGTGTTTCATGAAGTAGATCCAAGGAAAGTGGCAGAAGTTGTCTACAATAATGATCCAGTACTTGTACCCTTCCTGGGATTGAGGAGTTATCAGACCTCCAACATTGTTGTGGACTATTTGGAGTGCTTGGGTTGCATGGGGTTCCTCTAGGAGTTCAAAAGGGAGCTTCTTCATCTTTCCAAGGATGCAGGCCTCACAGAAGGACGGAGTTCTGGTGAGGATGTCAATCCCCCAGAGTTGTCCCTGCTTGACCATATGTTCAATCCACACTATGGAGATGTGTCCCATGCACCAGTGGAGAAGGTTTGTGTCCACTACAGCATGTGCTGCTTCCTTTGGGGATTCTGGAATGATGTTTGCATGATATAACCCCTGTTGATGAGTTCCAGTAAGAACCAGAGTTCTACCCTTTTGGACATAGCATGTGCTTGAACTGGCTGGGAAGATGGTGGAGAGTCCAGTGGTGGAGAGGCAGTTTATAGAGATCAGGGAAATCTGGAATTCTGGAATGAGCAGGACATTGGTCAGGATGATTTCGTATTTCTTTCCAGAGATGGTGGAGAAGAATGTGACTGTTCCAATTCTGATAGTGGAGGTGGTGGAGTTGTCTCCAAAAGCGATGGGACAAGGTGGAACCAGTGGAGAGTAAGTCCAGAACCAGGATTGGTGTGGGACCATGTGTGAAGTAGCTCTGGAGTCAATGACAATGGCATTTCTCCCACTGGCCTTGGGTTTGGACAACAAGTAGGCAAGAACATGTGCCATTAAAGACTTTGATACACCTTTGGTAACTATGTTTGCAATGTCTGGAGTTTTAGGGGTAACCTCCAGAGCGTCCTCCATCACATTGACCTTCTCCTTCTTTTTCTCCCATCTCTTTCCTCCGCCTTTTCTCAGTTCCTTTGTCCAACACTGGTAAGCATAGCAGTTGTCAAAGTTGTGTCCAGACTGTTGGTGGTGCTTGCACCAGGCAGCAGAGTTGGGCGGACGAGTGGAGAACTTGTTGGAGACCTTGAGGGTGGAGTCCAAGGGTCTGGAAGGGTTGAGGCATGCCTCCTCTGAGGTGATTCAGGTTTCCACAGCATCAAAAGTGAGTTTTCTATCTTCAACAGTGTTGATGATGGAGGAGGTGAACATGTTCCATTCCAGAGTTTTTGGAAGGGAGTTTAGGAGGACAAAGGCAAGGAGTCTGGTGTTGACCATGAACTTCATTCCGGCAAGGTGGGCTTCCAAAGTCTGGAGCGATGCAATGTGTTCGGAGATGGTGGAGCCTCTGGACCATGCGAAGTTGAAGAGCTGTTGGAATATGTAGAATGCAGAGGCAAGGTTTGATGCTTGGTGAATGGATAGGAGTGCGTCAAAGAGGTCCTGGGTGGTGGTATGCATCTCCATCTTGAGTAAGAGGGCATCACTGATGCTGTCCTGAATGATTCCATGCACTCTCTCATTCTGCTCTGTCCATTTCTGGACTTCTTCCACTGTGGCTGTGCCAGAGATCATTGGAGATCTGGATAAGGTAGGGGAAATGGTTGAGGGACCAGGAATGCTGGGGGACATGGCAGGAACAGGTACATTGGCGGTGGTACCTGGGATACTGAGGGATGTGACCGGACAGGTGTCAGTTCCCAGGGCCATGCCTAGGACTTTCTCCCTCCAAAGTTTTGCCATGATCTGGAGTTTCAAGATTTGGAAGTTTGAGGGACCAATCAGAGTCAGACATGTGGGAGTGTCAGCAAAGGCTGTATTGGATGACATGGTAGAAGTCCCAAGTGTCCAGAGTTTGTCCAGATGCACACTGAGGGATTGCATGAGAGTGGAGTCATTCTGGAGAGGTTTCTTTCCACTAGTATGTGCTAGTGGGGCTCATAACCTGACAAAACTATAATAGGGCAGTGATTGCCCAGACTCAGCCGCTGCCAAAGAGGGGCAAAGAACAACTGAGGAATCCAAAGTGAA
>KN826094.1:0-10364 GCA_000827395.1 Paxillus rubicundulus Ve08.2h10
GACCTTGCCTCTGGCAGCTCAAAGTGGCCGAGGCATTGCTCAAGGGTGACAAGGATGTTCTCTGTACAGCAGGAACTGGGATGGGGAAAACTCTTGGGTTCTGGATACCCCTGTTATTCTGACCAGATGGCATTCAAATCGTGGTGACGCTGCTCAACTTGTTGGGAAAGCAGAACACAACATCACTTGCCAAGGCTGGCATACGAGCAATCACAATTAGTTCTGAAACAGCGATCTCAATCCCTCATGCCATGTCTTCGATATTAAATCCCTCAAGTTGCTTGGTGGTCGCGTTCAAAGCAGCAAAGTGCCAGCCACTTTCTTCTGATGCCAGATGTTGGATTTCCCAAAGGTACGTGCCCTTAACCACATCAATGGAGTGCCGTACACACTTATTGGCTGTCGACGGATGTTCCAACAACACCGCAAAGACGAGGGTTGAGTTTTCAAGAAGGTTGTTCGTGTGATGGCTGTCATACTCCCGGGAAGTGAGTGCTATTACAATGAACAGTGACATAGTTGTTTGACAACGTTCAAGGGCTTCAAAGACAGCACTGAGATTGTGCATCGTGGGGTGCGCTGCGTTTTGACACGAGGACGTGCAGGGGCTACTACTGCTACACTAGTCCGGGATATTACTACTTAATACCTATTGAAAATATAACCCTAATTTCGGTCTACATGTAGTTTTTTGGCAGTCTGCTGCTTCAGCCACTGTGGCTGATGTTGTTTACAAACATTTTCTTGCAGCCGTCGCTGTTCATGTGAGGGGGAATAAGGTTGTGCTGGGTTTGAATTTCTGTCTAATTAGGAAGGAGATCATGTGTATTCTAAAATTAACACTACCACTCAGATTTCTTTAAGTCACCCCTCACATGAACAGTGATGGTGTGTTGGAGCCTGGGTGTCCATGTATTTCCAGATGTGGACAACATTTACTGGGTCTCCCTGCAGAGAATTATCCACATCAGGACAGAGCACAAAGGTCTAATGATGACACCTTACAGATTTTTTGTACAGCTCTTTGAACTGATCAAGTTGCATTCTCTCACATGAATATTCATGAAGAAAGGAAATATAATCAAAAAATGCTACATGAAAGGGTAGATCACTTTCACAGCAAAAGATGCGTTCAAAGACACATTTTACAATGGAGTACAGTCCTAATGGGGTGAGTTATTAGTACTATGGTTGAGGCATGAGACCCAAAGTACCTAGTCTGTGTGCACAAGAGAACATGCCAGGCTGTCCACCTGATTAGTCATCCATCAGGATGCTCCTTTCTGAAGATAAGGGCCAGGCCATGTGGTGGATTACATGTACAGTATGACAAGGGGCAGGAAAAGAAAGCAGAGGCAGCAGTTTCAAACTTGTGACAGTTCTCATCAGGGGGCTTCACCACTACCCCTGACACTAGTCCATCTGGCTGATGCTTAGGGTACCAACTACCAATCTAATGCCCTACTTAGGGATTTGACTCAAGTCATAGCCACAACCATGTGAGAGTGGCTACCTCAGGTTGGATTAGTTGCAAATGGGTAGAAGAAGTGGGGGGTGGGAGGCTCCACCTTGTTAGACCCACAGGTCACTCAGGCACACAGGGGCCTTTCAGCATCCTGCCTGCACTTTTTTGTTGCCATACATTCTCATGGTGGGGCTCAGCCACTGTGAGAAACTCTTATGCCATCATGTGATTTGCTGTAGTGACACAGATCTGAGACTCCACTGGAAAAGCAAGACATGTGGAGAAAAGGGTTTAACACAACAGCACAAATGAAGACATCTTGATCTGCTTCTGCCCAGCACTTTTCAAGACTAACTTGCACTGCAGTTGAAATCTTGCTGTCCATTTTCACATCCCAAAAGATGCAGTAGAGGTTCTTGAGGCACAGTGCTGTGATGTTGAGCCTCATATATCTTCCCTGCAGTATATTTGCTGCAATTGTGAGGGGTTCCAGGGATAATTATAAAATAAAATCCTGACACAGTGATGCTCTTCCAGAAATCTGCACTGGTAGCAATATGCAGGATGTCCCTAGCTCACTCCTGATCTGGTCGTTTGTTTCCTGCACAGCTTACAAGTAGCTCATTTTGCTTGCTGCAGCATGATTGAGGAGCAGTGGAAGTCTCCAGAAGTCATTGTGTGGATAGGAAATGAGCCATCCACCAAGTTATGACAGGAAGGATGAGAGTGGGTGGTTTGTGATATGTAACTATCTGCTTGTAATGCAGAATACCCAAATCATCCACAATTGGGCTTTTATCAAATCCTTTTGCATCTTGTGAGCATCCCCCATAGCATCTGAACACCACACAATCACAGTAACCCCACACCATTCTTCCATTATCTGAATATCTGCAAGGACATGCAACAGAAGGTTTGCAGTGGTCTTCTGCTCTTCAGATATATTGTGCATGTGGATGAGGTACAGCTGCCACCTGAGTGTGAGTTCATTGCATTGGCATCATTTAAACACTCATGATGTTGCCTCAAATCAACACTCATCATTGAGCTGACTAGAGCCCTCTTTGCCATGTCCTTCCATCTGTCACACTGCCCTGTTGCCAAGCCACCTTTCATGCACTCCTGTATCCTTGCCTCCACTTGTATGACATGCCCATCTAACAGCTAACTTCACATCTGATGCCAATCTGGAACCTCCAAGCCAGGGATTCATTTTCCCATAAACTGCTTCAAAGTTATGTTGTTGGCAATATTGAAAGCTATGTTTGCAGATATAAACACTTAACATAAGTCACTCCCAAATCTATGCTGAAATGACTTTGGCCAGGAGCCAGGAGTGGGTAGATCAAGAGAACTCAATGTTTTCTGTCGTTTAAGTGAATGCATGATGGTCAGACAGTTTATACTGATTTGCAAAGGTGACAGAGAGTGGGGGGACATAGCAGCAAGCTGGAAGAAGTCACCAGGAGCTGGTGAACTGATAGGTGCAATGTTTTCATTCATTTTTGCTGCTTGTGCCATCTATCAGACCTTGAGGGACACTAACAAACAACTTTGCAGGTGTCCCTTTATTACGGAAAGCTTCCCACACATTGGCTTGAGGCCAGGATCCCCCTCATTTCGACCCAAACTCTTGGCTTCAACTGAACATGAACCTGTAAGTTCTATCATCTTTGAGTAGCAGTTGAGGCTTTACTCACCTGCAGTTTGTATTGCTGCATCTGTTCACAGTCATCAGATGGAGCCAGGCACAAATGCAGCTGCATTGCAAGTGCAGTGCTTCTGCATGTTGACTTGCATGCATTTGTCACCATGCATTGTTGTGAGTGTTATTAGACTTGTATCTCTTGTCATTGGTGTAAAAATGACCCCACCAAGGGCTCCCATAGGAGTTCTCTCGAGGTCAACAATATGCATTAAGGTCAGCTCAAATATAGCTGTGCCTTTGGAGCCATAGCTAGTGACCCATAAGTGAGCATGCCACTGCTCCAGAGAGATTCAATGTCAGATACTATCCAGGCTGGGCATTCAAGTACACTTGGGTTGGTGTAGAAGATCCCTTGGCAAATTTGACAAAGCTCCTTCTGAGGCTGGCATCTTGTAGTGTTTCCAAGAAGCATAGGTAAACAGGGTCCTGTACCCTGGCTGCTCCATTGGTGGTGATATTCATGATATTCTGTTTGAGAGCCATGATCTGGGCTGGGATATCGCTCCATTTGGTAGCCATAGGCCATTCCCAACACCGTGCTCACTGAAGGAAGTGGCTATATTTGCCTGCCTTCCATACCTCAATGCAAACTTGGGCTTCAAGGCACAAGTATGCTTGCAAGTCTGTATCCCCATCACACTCAAAGGCAGAAAGCTGATCCATTAACTTGACAAGGTGCCGTGGTCGTTCATACAGTTCCAGTAAGATGTCCATGCACCCATCTGATGGGCATCTTGCAACTGGGTCAGACTCTGCTCCAGGTGAGCCACTACCCTTTCCCTGCCCAAGTTGATCTTCATCATGCTGTGTTTGGGTGAGTCAAGGTTAATAACTCCAAGCTTATTGAGGCGTGTATGTTACCCAATTGCTGAGGTGACATTTTTTAGTCCTGTGGGCAACTACATTGGAGTCATTTTCCTCTTCATTGGAGCCCTGCTTTTGAACAAGTTGAGGTGGTCAGACAGCAAGCCTTGAACACATTACCTGACTGATGACATGATGTCTCTTAGTTTATGGACAACCACATCAGAGTCATTCTCTTTTTCGGTGTCCTGCATTCAGGCAAATCAAAGTGAAACTTTGAACCTCAGGTTGTTCATGTGTATACATTACCTGACTGACAACAAGATGACACCTTTTGGTCTTGTGGGCATCCATGGTGTCCAAGTCATTCACCTCTTCTTTGGAATCCTTTGGAATCAGCATGAATAAACTGCAAGATCATTGACCTGAACACATTACCCAACTGACATAGTGATGTTTTCATTTGTCTCAATGACGAGTTTGATACCCACTGACACATCATTCTTGTCTTTGGTTTCTTCATGTGTTTCAAGTGCCTTGACACTGCCAGTGTCCTGCTTCTTCAATACTTTCTTGCTACACTTGCCCTTCATTGCTTTGGATTGGTCATCTTCATCTTGCTGCATGACACTGACCATCTTCTTTGATGCTTTCTTGGCCTGAGACTGGGGAGTGAGTATCATAGCATCACTGGGAAGTTAATAGATTACATTTACCACACTGCTTTTTGACTTTTTAGAACTGGAATTTGACTTTGAAGATATAATCTTGATTGGCTGTGAACTCTGACTATAAGATTTCATGCAAATAAAATAAACCAAGTCACTCACCTTGCATTTCTTCATGCACTGCACTTCCTCGTCAGGCTCACTCTCCTCTATCTCTTCTGCCTCCTCTTCCTCTCCATCACCCTCCTCTTCCTCTCCCTCATTGCTGTTGTTGTCCTCATCCTCACCCCCATTGTTGCTCTCTCTATCATGGCACTTTTTCTTCTTTCAGTTCACAAAGGCCACAAAATGGTCAATAGTACACAGTGCCTGGATCTGAATCCTGAGCACTCACCTCACGAGTAGATCTGTGCAATGGATCTTCAAGAATGTTGTTGTTTTTGAGGTACTGGACATGGTTGTGGAGAAAGCAAGATATGAGATCTCGCATTGGCCAATTGTTGGCATAGTCAGCCAGTATAGAAAACCTCTTCTGAGCCTAGAAGTGTGAGAACTCAATATATTTAGTCACACCAGCAACCCAGTAGTCAACATACAAAGGGGAGAACCATCACTACCATGAACTGGTCTTGATCACGCATGATCTTTGTTGGATCTAGGTACCTGTGACTTAGGTGGCATGAAATAGCCTTGGAAGAGCACATTACTTCTCAAATAATGCACATATATGTTGTGGGTACATATGGTAAAGGCATTGTATTCCCTCTTATCAAGTTCCATAGCTTCCTGGATGTTGTACCCATTTGGAGGCAATCTCCCAGCTGCACCTTTGGGTTTCTTGATGAGCTTAGGTGTTGGTTGTTTGTTTGGGGCTGGTTGCTTCTTCTTTTCATGCACTTGTGTGACAGTCAGTTTCATAGACTTGAGGTGAATAAAGGCAGCTTACATTGTAATTGCATATCTCATCTTGAAGCTCGCTGATCTTTGAAGCAATGCTGTTGATTTTGCTAGTCTTCTTGTGCTGTCCTTTGCTGCAATGCACCATGATAGTTAAGGGTAAAGGGTGATTGCAATCACCCATCTGTTGATGTGTTGTTTAGCATGAGATCATGTGATGCCCCCTTTTGGACTGTCTTGGATGGTGTTGCTGCTGCTGACCTCTTATGTCTCTGGCCCTCTGTTCAACTAGGGTGCCATTGTTGCTGCCTGGGGCCTTGCTACCTGGAGGTTCCTGAAGTGACAAGGTAATTGATGTAGAAAGATGCCACTCCATCTGCCTCCAAGCTGTGGCTGAAGGAAAAGCTTCAATGAATTTGACCTGGTACTATTCTGAAGTTGTGGTATGCAACAGTATAGGATAATATGTGCCCCCACCATCGGGAAGAGAATGAGGTTGCATCCTATGAGCAAGCTTCAACATGTCCACATGCATGGAACACAAAGTGGTGTAAGAGTCTTTCATGAACAGTTTCTGAGCCATAAGTCCAGCTCAGTGCATTGGGACTTACCACACTCCATGTCCACCCAACAAGGGTGTGAGAGCTTGCCTTGGTAAGCCTGTGCCCTTCAATAGAATGGTCAATACATCAGGAGAAGTCTCATAAACAAGGAAATAAATAATTGTCAACCTTGGTGAGAATAGACTCAAAAGTGTTCAGCACCTCCAGCTGCCCAGTGATTCCTTGGAATGCATTGAATTCCCATGCAATGTGCTTTGGGTCATGTTCATTATATATCACATTACACTTGGTTCTGTACATGAATCTTGCAGTCCAGGCAGAGATGAGATGGTCAATGAAAAACAACATGGTGCCATCTGCAACAGCCTTGTTACTGACAAGGGAATGTTAAAGTTGACTTACACATGTGGTTGCATGCCACTTACACATGTGCTCCATGAGCCTTGTGTATAGCCAGTTACTGGCAGCAAAGCCACCCACTAGGAACACACACTACACAAGGTTACAATGGACATTTCATTTGGGATATGAGAATAGATGGACTGACTGTGATTGGCATGGTCACAGCTTGATGTTGTTACTCAAAAGCCACAATGATATCTCAAATGGAAGGCTCAAAGAGCTTTGAAACTTCTTGTCTGTATTTCTTCAGTCAGTCAGAGATATTTTCAGAATGATATGTTTTACCCCAATAACCTGAGTTGACCAGATTGAATATCATACTGGAGATCTTTGTCCTGCACCATCCTGAACTTGATATACTGGGAATCATTTGTGTCCCAAAACATCAACTTTGTAGTCTTATCAAAGGTCTGGTACAATGTTTCCTCGCTTCCATATTGTGAGCTGGCGAGTTTGGTTGGGAGGACAGAGATATGTCACCAAGAAACATGAACGTGAACATGACTGACCTCTCAAGATCTACAGGGCTCCAAGGCCCCCCCTAAGTGTGGTTCTACTTCCCCTACTCCTGAGCCTGAACCATTGCCCAAGCCCAAGCCTACTCCTGGTAATCCTGACGAAGACTGTCAACATCTTTATTCCTTTGTGCACAGATGTTCACTCATTTCTTCCAGTCACATTGCTTTCCCATCATACACTTGTTCACTTCCTGTTTGACGTCACATCATTTTCACAGACCTTGAGACGACAGTAATGTCTCCAAGTCACCTCCTCATTGTGTCCTCAGCCCACTGCATGGTTGACAAGTCATGAACATAGGACATAGTCTATCAGAATCTGTCTACAACTTCCAAATGTATTTATTGCTTTCTTTGGAAGTTATCTATTTATGTTTATCATCTGCTCAAGATATGACCTTGCCATGCTTGCCTGTTCATATACCACTGGTCCAGCAGAGCCATAACATGATTACCTTTCCACCATGGATGCAAAATACAAGAGGTGTCATTGCATGCCTTCTTGCTACAAATGGCTGTCTACATGCACTCAAGAACATTACTATGGTCAAGCAGACCCACTTCATGTCCTCCAGTTGGATTATGGCTCTGATGACAAGCCAGAAAGGTCAGATGAATAGATCAAGGTCAACGAACCAGAAGAAGACTCACACTCAGACAACTTGGCAGAGCTCAGGGCCAACTATCAGTGATTCTGGATCATTGTCAATACCTTCAGCCAGTCAAGATCGGGACACTGGCAGCACCTGATTGTGGAGTTCCATGCTCCAATTTGGTGAAAGCAATGATGAAGAAGACCTTCACCTTTCACTAGAGGAGATCAAAGACCAGCTGAATGCTTGGCTCAGTGCTGAATGAGATCAGGAGTTCTTTGATATCAGTATGTACCATTATGTAACAGCTCTGTGTACAACACAGTGGGTTGAATAGTTCTATCTACAAGGCAATAATATCTTGACTGAAGAAGATTGGGACAACATCAGAGCATTCAAGCTGAAGATGATGGCAAATATGCCATGTTGTATCTATGACCAGCTACAGTACACCTTCTGGCACAAAATATCTCTCAATTCAGAATGGGTGACACTCCACCAACTTGCTCTGCTATCCAGAATACAGCCAGTCAATATTTATTGCTGTATCAACTCTTGTATCACATATACATGACAATATATTCATCACGAAGAGTGTCCATATTGCAAAGAAGCCCAGTATACACAAGGCAAGATGCACATTTTGCTACCTTCCCCTTATCCCCCACCTGCAGGCTTTCTTTCAAAATGCTGAGACCATCCAGATGCTCTCATTTCGTCATTTATATGAACAATAGCCAGGTGTGATCTGCAACATCTATGACACATCATGGTATCAAACACTCTGCAGAAAAAAGGTCACAATCGATGAAATTGAGTTATGGCACCAGTATTTCAAGGGCAAGAATGACATTGCATTAGGCTTGGCCATAAATGGATATCTGTTATTCAAATGTCACAGGGGTGGACCAACAGCAACCCCAATCCTCATTGAAAATTATAATCTACCCCCACATTTCCATACCCACCTTGAGCACCTCATCTGTTTGGGTGTTATTCCAGGTCCACACCAACCAAGGACTATGAATCCTTTCTCACACCACTTGACAATGAGTGTGCATCGCTTGCGACTGGTGTTCACACATTTGATGTGCTTTCTCAGAGTCAATTTAACCTCCATGCATACATCCTTGTCAAAGATGGTGACATCATTGCAAGTGAGAAGCTGTTGAATATCAAAGGGCATAATGCTGTCCATTCCTGCCACTGCTGCAAGATACAGGGCATACACAATGTGTCATCCCATGGCACAGTTTACTACACACCACTTGAAACACCAGACCTACCTCACCAAACTCGCCCATCTATAGATCCACATCAACTTCCACTTCACATGCATGGCGACTTCCTAACTGCTATATCTGACTTAGAGTCTGCAACAACAAAGAAAGGATGGGAAAATATTGCAAAGCAGAGTGGCATCCATGGACCACCAGCCCTATGTCAGGTTGCCAGCATCAATTATGCAAGATCTGTTCCCTGGGAATGGATGCATTTGTTTCTTGAAAACATTGTCCCAACTCTGGCCAATCTTTGGACAGGACAGTTCAAGGGCCTTGATACTGGGACTGAGAATTATGAACTTGTTCCACACATATAATTTAGCAGATGCTGTGAAACAAAGCTGGCCGAAATCAGTGACAAGATGGCCTGTACAGTTGCTAACATACCATCAGCATTTGTTTGTGTTCTGGGCAATATTGTGGAAGATTGCTCCATGTTCACTGCTGAAGCATGGGGCTTCTGGTTCATGTATCCCACACCAATCCTCCTCAAAGGCCAATTCGAAGAGGACAAGTACCATTACCACATGCTGAAACTGTCTGACCTGATGAAAATCATGGTGAAGCTGGAACTTCGAGAGGAAGAAGTCGACATCCTTGAGAACAGGCTAATAGAATGGGTTGAGGAATACGAAGAGTAAGTCACACATAAAATTTACTCAACATGGTGTCTGACTAGCTCTTGTGCCAAGATATTACTATCAATATGATGAGGACTTACTTTCGACTTGTACTCTTCTGATTCATGGCCTCTTGCATGTCGCAGCAGGTATCCAATTCTGTGGGCCAGTGTGAACCAGCTGGATTTTCTCAATGGAACATTTCTGTGGATTTCTTCAGGCTGGACTACACTCCCAGCACTTTTCATGGAGTAATCTGAATCAATGTGTACTCCACCTGCCATATCTGAGCCAACTCAAAGTCAAGTTTAATCTAAAGGATGAACTTGAAGAACTTGGGCAACTACATTGTGACATTGAACTTTCTTGCAATGAGCATGAGTATGCAGGATGTGAGTTGCCAGGCCTCACACCATATAGAAACTGACTCAGAATACACAGATCCTCACCATGTTTTCTCCAGCCCATTCACATTGAACTTCCAGCCAGATGACGAACTACGACAACAGATTGGAGTGTACTTGCGGCAAGTAGTTGGTGGTTGACAAGATCAGATAATTGCCAACTTGCCACGTGTCATTCTAGCTAATGCGCTACTAGTACTGTGGCCACATCAACTTCTTACCGGGGGATGATTGAGGAGGGGGGGACTTACAAAGTCTAAGCATCGCAGAATTCGCGTAGTTCGATTTGGCCGGTTGTGTTGGTTGAACCGCGTAAGCCACGTTTTCTTCCTTCTTTGGACACTTTTCTTGCGTGGTGTTGGAAGTGAAATTTCAGCTGTGTGAAAAAGTGAAAAAGTGTCATTTAGTGGACACCAGTTCACATGCCTCTTGCACACCA
>KN826095.1:0-10303 GCA_000827395.1 Paxillus rubicundulus Ve08.2h10
AATACATCTGTGAAGGACAGCCACCACCAACAGATGAGATATGATCACTTTCAGATAAGTTTGACAGTTGCTTACATAATCCTAAAAGTGCGGTCCAGAGGGTTTCAAGAGGGTATAGCAATGCTGACAGAGAGTTATGGGGAACTTTCAAAAGGGAGATATATTCTGAACAAGGGTCATAAGAGGCTCTATGATCTACTTTTGGTAAGCAGTGAGTTGTTTCAAGAATTGACTTGCTTCCTAAAGGGATCCACACTCAGGCACCATCAATAACCCCTTTGGGACATGCAGATGGTTGGCCTCTCAGGTAAGTTTCTCTGTGCCAAAAAATACCACCTGAAAGGTCACCATATTGGTCAAGAAGTGCTGCCTGAGGTGATCAATTGTGAATGAAAGAACAGCTCTCCCTGTAACTATCAGAGGCCAAAATAGGTTGGAGTCACAGAATTCATGCCGCTAGGATACCTACATGTAGGCCACATATATTCTGTTTTATTACTGTTAGAATTCAAAGTCGGACTCTACATCGTCATCCTCCTCAAAGGTATCTTCAGAGTCTGAAGATTCACCCAATGACACACCATCCTCCAAGCTGTCACTAGTGGGATCTTTGTTCAGGTCACCCTCTCTGTTGCTTTCTTCCTTGTCACTTTCACCTTTGATTTGAGTGTCCTCAGCACTGAGTCCTCTCACATAATGTCTCCTGGCCTTGTCTCCTGGCCAGGAGGGCCTGCTGTTACCAGTTGGGCCTCGTGCCCCACACCAATTCCAGCAAATCAAGCATACATATCTCGATCTGCAAAGCTGAGGTATGGATTGTCAGTAACAGTCATCATCCAGGAGGGGATGGTAAATATGTACATGTTGACATAAAACAACCACCAGTCATCAAGTTCACCAGAGAGTTGGTCCAGAGAAGGTCCAGCCCTCATGAGGCTACCTGTATGCCTGTCTGCATACAACGGAATCAGATGACATGCACGAATGACCAATGATGGGTCAAGGAAGCCGAATGCATGCTCATCAATATCTGGCACATAAATGACTTTGGGAAGCTGTGCATATTTGGACCCCCAGTGATAGCCTGGTTCAACACCAAGCCAGTGTACCCAAAGAACTTCCATCAAGTGAGGTGATGAATCCCTCAAATGTGAACCTGTATAGTGAACAGGGACCTGCAGGGTGTGAAGAACTTGAGCATACCAGAACGGGTGGGCTCCCAAGTCCTTTTCCCTCGAAAACATCATGACTGCACCACCAGGTCGTACTGAGTCTTGATCATGGCGAACATTGTACATAGTGTAGTAAATTTGTAGTCACTTTGGTGTAGGGACATGATTGAGGTTGAGGAACACCACATTGTTATGTTCTGAGTCTGAAAACTGCTGTTCATCACCATCATAGTCCAGTCCATGTAATCATGTCAGCAAGTGGTCCCGCATAGGCAATGGCAGGGGTATACCCACGGGTATGCGTGACGTACCCATACCCGTACCTGCAGAATACCCGTACCTGCAGAATACCCGTACCTGCAGAATACCCGTACCCCACTGACAGGTAGGGGTATGCAGATGGGTTCATGGATGTGGACCTGCAAGGTGACCCATGGTGGGTATACCCGCGGGTCTGATATGTATACAGTACTAATAACATGGAATGAAGTAACTACTGTAGTTAGTCAAAATTAAGGACAATCTTGTCCCACCCATCCTCGAACACCTCTTCTTCATCACCTTCGACATCAGGCAGAGCGCTAACCTTCATAACGTCCTCTGTTTTGATGAGCTTCAGCTCACTCCACATGCCAAGACACAGCAGTGCCCAGATTGACTGGGCTGAGAGCCGGGGGCGGACATGTGAGAGGAGTAGACGGCCACGGCTGAAGAGACACTCCACATCAACTGACGTCGCTATCCATGATTGTCATAATTAGAATAAAAAAGTACTTAGCAAATAACGTACCAGGAATAGTTAGATAGTCTAGTGCCATGCGAGAGAGGTGAGGATATACTTTACGATGTTCGTACCACCATGCAATTGCATCAACGATGTGTTCCACATCAGCAGAGAGGTACCACTCAAGCTTGGAACCCAGGTCAGCCGCCTTGGGTGGTGCGAGTGCTGGTAAGCTGTCAAACATATTGGTGATCTACAGTGCATCAATGGATGGGTGACACTGAGAACACAATCAAATGTAGATAAATTGAAACCAGTACAAACCTTTGTGCCCTGGCTTGCATCAGATTGCATCTCAACCTCCACATTGTTGTTGTTGTTGTTGGCATATGAACGCACATATTTGTCCCGCACCAGTGTTTCTGCAGTCTTGATCCATTGATCCTCCCAGTTCGCTGTCTTGAAGTATGACAACTTGTGTCGTGGATGTAGCACTAGTTAGTTATTGAAATGAACATTAGTACCACTTGAGAGAGAAGGAGAAATATTACCCATGGCAATGCGATAGGTTTCTGAGCTATCAGTGAGCAAGTAGTAATGATTCAGAGTATTCCTGGCTAACGAAACAGATGAACGAATTGCTGGCAAGTACTTCTTGTTGCACAAATAGATTCGGAGTTGTTTGTCAATATGGTCCATTGCTGGAATGACCATTGCGAGATTTGGAGTCGCCCGTGAAAAAAAACAATGTGGCGTCCTTTAGGATCTGCCAGTGGTTGAGTACATGATGGCAGTGAGTTGTTTGTTTGTGTTGATCTGCAGCATGGAGGAAGTGTGCTGTACTAACCTTCAGAATACTGTGGAGCTGCTCAATGACTTCCCATTCATGATCAGCAAGTTTGAACTTCTGCAAACCAAGCTCCCTCTTTTGCGTCACGGTATCCATGGCCTTGCGATGTTTCAAAGCATAGTCCACCATATCGTAAGTTGAATTCCAGCGAGTTGAAACGTCTCGAGGCATGAGGCTCATTGCCATCTGCATTTCCTCCAGGATGCTCTGCCATGCTGGGAGGAGGATTGTAGTTGAATGGACAATCTTGTATGCCAGTTTCCAAAGCTGGAAGAATTAGACTCCAACGAAAAGGTGACAGCCTCTCAACTCACCTTCATCAGCGCTGATTTTACAGGACGCACAGTGTTGTCTAGCTCTCGCTATTCCTCCTCACTCAGCTCATTGTGCTCATCCACCCATCCATCGTTCTCATCAGACAACTCCCCTACCTCCACCTCCTCGATGTCTTTCATTGAATCTACTTCTTCGTCGATCCCCTGGCTCAACTCATCGAGCTCCCAGGCGTCTTCAAGCATTCCATCAGCATCCTGCTTCCCAACATCGAATTAGCAGATCAACGTCTTCGCAATCAGGTTGACTATGTGTAGGAAGCACCGGGTATGGTTCACTGACCCTCCAAATGTTGGGACAAGCATCGAAAGCTCATGGATCATCACATCATTGTTTGCAGCATTGTCGCATATTACTCCCAGGATCTAACGAAGGTCAGATTGACTGGTACATGTACATTGAATTATTTACCTTGTCTGATAGCCTGAACTCTTCTAGCATGTTTGCAAACACAGTGGCAAGCTCGAGGCCAGTGTGCGACTAGGGCCGCAGTTGTATCAGTCAGCAGTTCAGCCCAAAGGTAAGTTTTTCACACTGTCACAGCTTTAATGACATCTAACAGCATACTTAGTGGTTTGCCGTTGTGCTCCAAGTGGATGGAGAATGCGATGAATGCCCAATGGTTGGGTGATGTCCATGTGTCTGTTGTAAAGCTGACTTTCCCACTATATTCCTGGTATGTACAATTAAATGTTATTGATTTCAATTCAAGGACATCTAACGCACCCGCAACATCTTAGCAACTCTCTTACGAGTTCATGCAAACACCAGTCTGACATCTCGCAAGACAGTGGACAGCGAAGGTATGTAATGCTCAGGGCGTCCCGTCTTCATTAAGCACAGAAAACCCCAGTCGGACACTATTGCGAATGGACGTAGGCTCTCAGAAACCTAGTGCACGATCTCGGCCCTAGAAGTCAACATATCAGCAGCAGCTGTGCAAGTTTCTGTGGCCCCCCTACTTTGTTTCACTGCGGGTATGCTGACAATGAGAATAGAATAGGTCACCTTTCCCTTTCCCTGCCGCTCAAACAACGCTGTAATTGTCCCATTGTGCAAGCTGCCACCAACAATTTTCTTCCTCACCTCATCTGCATCTTTGGCACCATCAACAGCTGCCACCACCTCATTCCCCCAGCACTTTTTACCGTGCTTCCGCAAGTTACTAGTGGATGTTGCATCTCCCTTGTCAAGGTACCTTCAAATTCTTGCGTTGCAGCCTTGCCAAGTGCATTCAAAGTCATGTGCACCGTGGTCGTTGATCTCAACGATCAATGGTGTTGGGTTGAAGAATGCATATATAGGTGATGTCCATTCTTTTGTAAGGCGTTCTACAGTTATATCAGCTAATATACTACACTGTGAAGTGCCACATCTAGAACTCACTGAGCTGCTCTTCAGCAGTTTCAACACTGGCATCATCGGGTGTGCCAGCCAATTCAAGGACTTCAATATTGTCATCCGACAATGAGTCTTCTTTTTTTGTCGTCACCCTTGCCTGATGAGCTGCGGTACGTGCAGGGCTTGCATGTGATGTTGTGCGTACTGATGCTGAGCTGCTTTTGCCATCACCAGTACTTGGGGCCACTCGTGCCTTTTTGGTTTCTGCTTCTGTATGGTTATGATCGACCTTATGCTTCTTTGAAGCATTCGCAGCTTCGTCACCAAGTGCCGCCTTCGCTTTGTTGGTCAATTTTGGCTGTCGCGTCTTGGATGCCGCATTGAGAAAATTTAGTTCCATGATGTAGAGGCCTTAGTTCATGTAGCCTGGCACTGGAATACTTATAGCAGGTTGGTCCTCGGAACTAGCAATTTTAAGGTTCCACGGCCATATGGTACCTCGTCATAGCCATACGGTACTCTGTCATAGCCATACAGTACTTCGTGATAATTATCTATATATTATATGATAACCCTCGGGGAGGGTACAGGTACAGGATGTTGTACCCATACCTGTACCCGCCTGTACCTGTACCCCTGACCCACACGGGTTACCCCTACCTGTGCTACTGCCTAGTCCCACAACTTGAAGATGAAGTCCTGTCAATTTGATAGACATGTTACCTTCATGAAATGCAAGAAAAACATCACAAACATGCCTTCATTGCCAGATCATTTGGGTTTTGCTGAATAAGCAATGGAATATTTGTGAGCTCGTCCTTTGGTACTGCGGCATGGTGGTGTAAATCTGGGTCCAGTTCTGATGTCTCGCCAGTAATTGAGGAGAGATCAATACACTCCTGGTGCTTGGTGAACACATGATGCTGTTCTTGCCTTGTGAGCTGCTTTGCAATGTTATTTTTCTTGTCAGTGCCCCCATAGAACTTCTTGATCAGGTGGTGGGCTAGTTCACCCTAATGAGTACAAGTCAGTGCAGGGACTGCATTTTCAAGCAGTGAGAGTGTACAATCTGTGTTGTGTATGAATTGGTGGTCCCAAACATCTTGATGGTGGCCACATAATCCCCCAGGGCATGGAATTGTTCAAGCCAGGAACTTGTAGGAGTGCTATTGCACTGATTGGGTCGACTCAGGGAGCTGAAATAAGCTGGGGACTGGAGTCCACTGTGAGTAACCAAAGACTAACTACAGTGGACTCTGAGGACTATGGGCGACCTAATGTAAACAAATGTAAACAGATGAAGTAAACTACAAAGTAGAAGTTACAAGTCATTGCTCTGCTTGGGCAGAGCAATGGGAAAAAGCTGGAATGGTCAACCAAGTTGGTATCTAGGGTAAGTTGAGGCATAGAATTAAATGAGATAGAGTAGAAGTGAAAGGAAGTGCTTGTGAGCACTGTATGAACAAGATAAAGTGTAAAATAGGCACAGAGTGCGAAATCACCACAAGTAACAGGAATTTGTAAGTCAGTAATTTCAATGACTTCGGCTGAGAACCATGGGTGTGGTTATTGATGCTGTTTCCAGACCCTACATTCTGTCACCTTAACCTCACTGTAACCTCACTTGGAAGCTCCTTGGTGGAAAATGCAGGACAAGTGACCCCTTGGAATCAGTGCAACTATTTTGCTAGTGCCTTTAACACACCATCCAGAAATGCCAAAAAGTCCTCGGTGTGGAGACACAACTTGGCTAACACAGGCCATTCAGCAAGCTGGAAGAGGAGAACTCATATTGTATCATTGTGCTCTGGTGGGAAAAGTCCCTCAAATGTGGGGATTGCACACTGCCAAGGTGAGTGTGCATGAGTGCTCCGGATGATGTGTTCACGTGTTTTAAATATAACATACCTGAAGAATATCTTCAAAGTGCTGTGCAACTTGATGTTTCATGTCTGCCACAGCAGATGGGAAATGGTGGATGGCATTGACACCAAAGAGTGGGATATTACAAAACCTACAGTGATAAGCTGAACATTCAGTCTCATGGCAAAAGAAAGTAAGAAAGAACTAACCTCTCATTGAGCATAGCAACAAGGCCAGGATCAATTGCATATAACATCTGAATAAGATGCTTCAAAACAGATTTCAGAACACCAAGCTCAAATTGATGTAACAGGTCAACAACCAGTGCAGGAAACAGGTCAAAACCAACAGGGGAGAGGCAGTCTATGACACCAGAATGGCATATGTGAGTCAGCTAACTTGTAGCATTTGAATGTCAGCTCACAATGGTGGGCACAAGGGAAAACTCCTTGAGTATGCACTCAACAGTGGCCCCTTTGATTGGAATGCCTTGCTTGTAAATTGCATCTCTTGCTGACTTCACCTTGTGCTGAAGATATGTCTGAATCTTCAAAAGTCGGGAAGATGCATCGAAACAGAGTCCTAGACAACCAAAGCTTGACAACAGAGATAGGCACCATGGACAAGGACATATGCCCTTGTCATGTATTGTAGCAATGATTGCCCTGAAAATGTTCTATATTAGCGACTCACTTTTCAGGGTAATCCACCAAATAGGTGAATATCCTTGGAAATACATGGCGCTTGATGCCATCATAGCAGGTGACCTCGATACCATTTTTGTATGCCTCAACCAAGTAGTCATCCAGGAGTAAAGCCCAGATTGCATGGAAGAGTTCATGCCTGCATTGCAAAATGGTATCATCATGGTTCCTTTTGTCTGGATAAAGTTTTGATAAGAAGTTTTTGATAGAATCAGGGAGCTGAGACCATTGATTAACTATCATTGGAGGTACTAGAGGTGAACAACTCTTACCATAGAGATGAAGCCTACTGGGTGACATGCCCCAGAGTTTGGGGTCCCACAATAGTGCTTTGACAAATTTCTGAAAAACAGATAGATTGGCCATACAAAGGCATGGCCAAACTGTGCCAGCTGGGTGCTGTCTGACCAAAACATGAGGGAAGCAATGACCCTTTCCAGCTCACATCCATCACTCTGCTTCTGCTTTTGCAAATTATCATTGTCATGGGCATCGTTCCAGGCATCAGAGCAGTAAAGCTTGTCATAGATTTGTTGTATTTGACCAGTGACTGGTGATTTCCAGACATGCTTAAAAGGGGTGAGATGGAACCACTTTGCAGTGTGCTCTGAGAAAGCAGATTTGATGATGAATGTGATAGACTGGTACATGAACCCTGGAATGGAGAAAACCCTTCCATTGCCTTATGGGCTTTTGTACTGAGTCAGTACCAAGACCTCGACAGAGGTTTCTTTCCATCTGCTTCTCTGAAAGAAACTAGCAGTCTCCTGCAGTGGGTGGAGCACTGCATCTAACCAACTGGTCTCCTGTGCAACATTAAACCTGACGAGATCCTCGGGATCAAAGTCCTCTGCCAGGATAACCTGCTTCACCAGGTGAGTGACCTCTGCACCTGACTTCTGTGAACTGCCTGACCACATCCAGTTCATAATATACCAAGTGGTCATATTTGACCAGGGCCAGGGTGGGGGCTTCTCGTCTCCATCAGGAGGCATGTTTGATTGTGCTTTGTGCCCAGGAACAAAATGGTTTACAATGTTTGAGAACTGCTCTCCTGATAAGAAGCAGTCGGGATCATATGACAGCTGGTGGAGGTAGTCACAAGCAATTCCAAACCAGTTGAAAACAGTCCAAAAGGAATCACGGACAAGCACACAGTGTATTCTGGGGGGTGCAGGGGGTTCTGCAGCTTCTGGAGCTAGAACAGCAGGAGCTGGTTCAGGGAGCTGCTCCCAAAAGCGAGCAGGTATGCAACACTTCTGTGGTGGTGGAGTTGTTTTGGTAGTGGGAACAGAGCTTCTGGTTGAGGAGAATGCTGTATGAGATCCATGATCAGTACTGGCCTCTATTGCTTCAGGGAGTGGACTATGAGGTTGGGCTGAAACTCCACTGTCAGGCTGGCTGGAGGGCTGTTGCAGAGCTCCTATGATGTCCACTGCAGCCTGAGGGGGACATTCAGTAGCTTTTGATGAGTAAATCGCTACTTGGGTTGACTTAAGATGATCATAAGTCTGGACCTGATAGGAAGAGCAGATTACCAACTACTCACATCAAGGCAACCACCTCCCAACTGAGGACCAATATGATGTGGCTTGGGAGCCTCATGTTCTTTGCCTTGTCTTGTTTGCTGACCTTTCCTAAATGAAACTTGGTGATGCTGCCACATCTAGCATATTTCATGATGGTGGGCTCAGCTCTGAGGTTCTGTGAAGGAGTGCCCACATGGCTGGCAACATAAGAGTTGCAAGCTCATGAGGAAGGTGTAAACTGTGAATAACAGAGTGAAGATGAAAATCTGAAGCTTCATACAGCAAGGATCCTTAGTATATTGCTGAGAAGATGTGTTGGTTGGTGTAGACGTGGTGCAAACCACTGTGACAGTTACTGGCATGTTTACAGGATGTTGATTATATAATAGCAATCTATTTCTCCACTTGGACCACAGCACATTGATGAAACATATCATCAGTGTCAAACCAGGGTTGTGAGCTGAGGTGAGCGGAAGCTCAGAAGGGCCACCTTGTCTTGGCCCTGTCAGACTTTGGAAAGGGGTGGCCACAATCAATGCACTTGTTGCTTAAGGGGGACATTGGAGCCCTGTAGAATGGGGGATGTTAACTTGGGTCAACAAGACAAAAGGGGATGATGACTGATATCTGCCTAACACCTCCACCCCATGGGGTACTCCCAACGACAGTGGTGTTGACACCCAACCCCCTGCAAACCAGCGCACACATTCTCATCCCTGGTCAAAATCTTGTTGGTTTGAATGATTACATCCATTGCATCAAAGAAGCTCGGTGAATAGGATTGCAAATTCATCTTGTCCAAGATGAGTTGTGTCAACAACCTGGTGCCAAGTGGGAGGGACCCTTCAGAGATAGGGACTGGGGGAAGGAGAGTCTCTGGGAAGGCATATGTAGCAATCAAACACCAGACTTCTGAGATGGCATGGGTTGGTAAATGATGAGAAATTTGTAACAAGATCCTTACCTTTTCCAAAAGTTGTTCGTGTGATCATAATAATGCTCATGGAGACTCTTCTCGATGGCAAGCACAGTATCTTTCTTATCATGACTCATCCATTGTAGTTCTTGGTACTTGAAATTAGATTGGTGTGGATGTTGCCTACCAGAGAAGAGGCAGACCTATGAGGCCTGGTGAGGATGATGGCACTGGCATATGCTGTGGGGGACGCTTCTCCCCTATGTCTCAGCAGCTGTGCCATAGTGGAATATGTTATGTCAGAGTAAAAAAACAGCTGCTTTGCTGTGTGTGACAACCCATGACAAGGTGTTTGTAGAACTACTCGTTTCAACTACCTTGCATTGTATGCCTGCTGGTGCTTGTAGGTCCTAACCAAAAAATTCAGGGTAAACATCAACAGCAAGGTAAGACAGTTTAGACACTGTGGGTGCCATGCTGAGGATCTGTCATATTCCATGCCGCACAAGTCAACTCCGCCTCTCCGGAACCCACTCCGGACCAAGTCCGCTTTCTCCGCCCTCCGTTCCTCTGCTTCTCTGCCCTCCGTTCCTCTGCTTCTCTGCTTCTCCGTTCCTCTGCATTTCCGCCTTCTCCTTAACATTCTCATTCCTGTGCCTTGATTTCTTATCATTCACATCTCTGACAGACGTTTGACATATCTAATATTTCCACCTTCCGAATAATCCAATTTCTGACATTTCCCGACGTTCTGACATTTCCCGACTTAATCCGATCCCTTTGACATCTCTGACTCACATCCCGCTTCACTCTGGCACTCCGGTGCCCTCCATGTTTACTTGTCCCGTAGTATATAAACCCCTGTTTGTAT
>KN826096.1:0-10363 GCA_000827395.1 Paxillus rubicundulus Ve08.2h10
TAAGCGATGTAGGAAAATGATGGAATGCCCCTGGAGGCTCAGGAGTGATGATGAGTAGAGAATGATGAGATGTGATGGAAGTCCGCATGGATTCCGAGCGGGCGCTGCAACTCCGAGGTCGCGGGAAAGTGGAGGTAGGAACTCCGGGTCGCAGGAAAGCGGAGGTAGGAACTCCGGGGTCGCGGGAAAGCGGAGGTAGGAACTCCGGGTCACGGGAAAGCGGAGTTGGTGTTCTGGTTCTGGAGTTCACTGTATTTTGTCAGTATGGACATGCTGTTCCACACATATTTGCAGTCAAAGGAAGGTCATGATGCCAAGAACGGCCTCTATCAACACATTGGGTTACTTGACCCAGATGAAACAGGGAAAATGACAAGCAAACCTGGGTTCTGTTGCCCCCACAAAGTTGTGCATCACAACTTGTGGGCCTCTATTGGATTTCTTGTGGCTTGAGGTACAGAGTCAGAATTGTACATGGACCACTCTTGAATTATTCACCAAGGCAAAGCCAACTTGGGCACAGATCATTAAAATGTCCCATGCCATCATTCGCAAGCATGTTGCCAGATCCAAAGGTCTAGATAAAGCATGGGGTACACCAGCAGCCAAACAAGATAAAATATTTGAAAACCAGTCACTGCAAAACTGGGATGAGCTCCTCTACATGGATCTATGTCACACCATGAGTGCTGGTGATGTTGGAAGAGTGGAGGCTTCATTCCTGCCTTGGGTATATAGTTTCAGGGCAACCAGACAGCATAAGTATGCAGCTCACATAGAAAATTGCTTTGCAACCCAACCAGAAAGGCAAACAAGTTTCATTCTATACACTGGTTAGTTGAGTGGAATAATCTGTACACAAAGGTATTAATAGGAAGCTTTGCATGAAAGATGAATGCTGAGATGAAGCTGTAGGTGATATCCTCAAGAACAGGATCAAATAGAACAATCAAACATATCATCAATGAGTCACCACTCATTGAGGTCTACCAACATTGCCATGTAACCATTGAGAATGCATTCCATTTTCAAAGCCGCACACTTTGTCACAGTTCACCTGATATGACAAAAACAATTCAGAAGCTGGCTGCAAAGATCAAAGAAAAAGGTGCTCACATCTTCAAACATGGGTGTTCTGCATTCTACTCTGTTCCTGATCAGATAGTACAAGGTGTTTCTATGCTACAGACACAGAAAGAAGTCATAGTTGAAGCAAATGATGTTAGCACACATGAGATAGAGGCAGATGACCTTGTAGTTTAGTTTACCAGGGGTGGGCAGTGGTGGGAGATTTTCAGTGTCTGGATGGCTTGTTCATTTCAGTTTTGCAATGTAATTTGGGCACAATTTATTTGATGCTGAGGGTTCATAGTAGCATGAGTAGAAGAGACACCTAGTAGGTGTTAAGATCCAATTCCTCTGGGCTGTCTAGAGTTGTCAGAGGAGCAGAGCGGACTTCAGCTTCAACTTATGTGCTGTGCCCTTGTCCGAGTTCTGTCTGGTATTTACAGAGGGGCAGAGTGGCAGAGCAGAGTGATGGTGGAATGGAGTAGTAAGGGAGGTCAGAGGTTGGAGTGATGACAAGAAGACTGGCTTCAAGTGTTGAGTGAGGGACTTAAGGTGGACAGAGAAGAGGAGTGATCAAAGTCAATATTTGAACTACAGAATACAAAGTACAAGAGGGGTTTATATACTATGGTGACAAGTAAACACGGAGGGCACTGGAGTACTGGAGTTGGGCAGAATATGAGTCAGAAGTATCAGAATGAGTCAAGAGGAGTCAAAGTGAGTCAGAGTGGAAATAATCAGAAGGTGGAATTATTAGACATGTAAAATGTCTGTCAAAGGTATGAAGGATAAGGAACAAGGCTGTCATATCCCGTGTCACACCAGTCAACTCTGCTCCTCTGGAACCGCCTATACCCAAGTCCACTTTCTGCTTTTCTGCCTTATCACTTGTCTGCTTTTCTGCTTATCTCTCTTACCCCTGATTCCAATACCTTGTTCCTCATCCTTCACACTTGACAGACATTTGACATATCTAATGATCCCACCTTCCAATTAATCTCATTCTGACTCATTCTGACACTTCCCAACTTAATCCTATCTTTTTGACATCTCTGACTCATATTCCACTTCACTCCGGCACTCTGGTGCCCTCTGTGTTTACTTGTCCCCATAGTATATAAACCCCTCTGGTATTTTGTATTCCCCAGTTCAAATATTGACTTTGATCACTCCTCCTCTCTGTACACCCTAAGTCCCTTGCTCAACACTTGAAGCTAGTCTTCTTGTCATCACTCTGACCCTCTGACATCCGAACCTCTTTTTACTACTCCATTCTGCCGTCACTCCATTCTTCTGTCACTCCACTCCGCCGTTACTCTGTACCTCCACCCCTTTGTAAATACCAGACTGAACTTGGACAAGGGCACAACACATAAGTTGAAGCTGACATCCGCTCTGCCTCCAACAACTACGGACAGCCCAGAGGACTCCATATCTTAACAGGCACAGGAACAGAAGTATTAAAGATAAACAGAGAAGCAGAAAAAGAGAGAAGTGGAAAGTGGGCTCTGGAGGAGCAGAGTTGACTTGCACGACATGGGATATGACAGTAGGAACACAACCTCCACCATTGTGACCCACTCCTCTGCATGTGCTGCACTTGTATCCACTGCATTCTGGTTTTGATAGTGGTGCCACAGTGGCATTGGACTCTGTTGTGGACAATATGGATGGTTCTGTTGGTGGCTGACCAGCCACAATGTTGTGAAATTGAGGGTGTTCTCGCAGGACTTCCCCACTCAAGCTTTGTCAAGGCTTAGACAGTGTTGGTATAGTGGCTTGTATGATGTTGACTATATTTGGGCCATATGAATCTGAATAAAATCAGTTTGTTTGTGTGGATGGAGATGTGACATGTAAAATCTTGTGTGCATGTGCCAAGTTGATGATACATTTGAGAATGTCATTGGACATGATTATTTGTGGGCCAAAAAAGTCATCTCCATCTAAGTCTTCTTCAATCATTTGTAGCTCTCCATTGCTTAAGCTTGCTGCACAATGTGTGCTCAGAATCTGCCATTTTGTATTGAAGTACTTTGACCTTGCATTTGGTACATTGAATTGGCTCTTCATGGAATTCTTTGACAAAGGACTGAAGTGAAACTTCACAACTATCACAACACGTGCATGAGAGTTTCAAAGTACACCTCTCACAGCAAGGCATCTCACTGCTTGCTGGATTCCCTGTCAGTCACATCATTCAAAACAAAGGTAAAGGGCATACCTTTGAGATTATCAAAGTACTCACCCGATACCTGATGGTGGCAGAGCCCATGAGCATGAGCATTGATGAATGCTTTCATCACAACAGCCTCATACTACTCCTGAACTTCAAGGCCAGTGGGAAGAATTTGAACATGTGGGATTGCTGGTGTTGGTTTAGTAGTTGTGGGGATGACAGAGGTTGCTGATGTTGGGGAGGAAGCTAAAGGAACTTGAACAGTTACTCCAGGCTTGAAGGCATCGTGGTGCATTGCCCCTTCATCACAGGTCTCTGTATCACTGGCATCTGAGCTGCTATTATCACCAATAGCATCCAGCACTGTAGTAGGTATGGCTGTCTTTATGTGCTTGCTGGCCTGTTGACCTGATGATGCCAGCTTCCACTTCTTTGGTGCTCTTCCTGGTTCTTCATTGAAGTATTCCCCTTCAACAAAATGGACTGCCATGGCCTTGAGATTTGGGTTTCTGGAAGCATGTCCAAGGTGCTGAAGTATGTATGTCACAAAGATCAAGCCCCTGAATCTGTGTAATAAGCTGCTTCATGATTGCTGATTGCAGGGATGGACCCACCATTCCAGCTGCATCTACAGAATATTCCACAAAGCTCCCCATTTCTAAGTTTCTTGATTATGACTGAGTGAAACCAAACAACCTTATCCTGCAAATATTGTGGAACAGTCTTTTGGAGGTGTTTGGTAAGCCTTTTGGTTTTGTCATGGCCATTCACAAACACCATGAACAGAGTCTGTGGCTGACCCCCCCAAAGTCAAGTATATGATTGAGATCCTGCAAGGATTTAAGTGAACTCTTGATCCTCACAACGACTATGTGAATATTGGGACAGTCATTGGATGATATCACCTTGGCCAACCTATTACATTGCATGTGAAGCTTATGTTGTACATCTTGGAGGATGTGGGGTGGCATAGTGGCAGACACCATATGAAACATCACATGTGAAGGAATAAGCCACCATAGCTTTCCTAATTCACTGTAGTCAACCTGAAATTCATCTCTCCACTCACTGACACAGTGCCCTTCATCTACTGTGATGTTGAAGAGTTTGTTCATGAACTTTGATGACTTGAATAGGTCCTGAAACTGAGGGTCTTTGAATATGTGTTCTGGGCTGACTGCAATGATCTGGTACTTGAGTGCTTCTATTTCCTATCACCACAATGTCAGATGACTATATAGGGTCAACTTGCAAAACAGGAAATTCAGAATCCATTGAAGGTTTTATCAGTGGTGGTCTTTGCAGTAAGGTTGACAGCTGGTATCCCAAACAGGTTTACTTTGATCTCTGTTTTCTCTCCAAGGATATTGAGTGGTGTGATGATGATCATGATTCCTTCTGCATTGAAGAGCATTGGTATCCAGAATGTCATAGTTGTTCCAGATTCAGTTGGAGAAATAGTGATGACATCTTTATGCTGCAGTTGAGCATGAGCTGACTGGATTTGCCAGTCACAAGGTGTGATGTAGAGTTGTTGTAGCACAGCTTGCTTCATGTCAGAAGGAGAAGGGACTGCATACTGGAGAAGCATCATTGATCTTTTGATGAGCACTGAGAACTTGAGATGGAAATCAGGTAGGAAGGTGGATGTAAAATAATTTATTTCAAGTTTATTTTGGAGGTATGCATTCTTAGAGGTTAGCTGACTGGGAGCACTGCTTGGACCTGGATATTTGTAAGTTTTTACAGTGGAACAAACAATGCCAAATGTTGCACCACTACAAGTTTTGCCAGTTGGCTTGGTGTGATAGAGTCCAGTGAATGTTCAGTAATATGCTGGAAAAATGATGTGTGGTTGTATTTGGTTTGTAGCTACATATTAGCATAAGGCTCTTACACACCAATGCAGACTGGTCAGGAGTCTGCCCATCACCTAGGTTTCCAAATATGTAAGTGTCATAATGCTGGGTCATCATGTGCATCACCTTGTATTATTAGGCTCTGATACGCAAATTTCCTGACACCAGCATTAAACAATGCATTAAACAGTGAGTTACTTGGTCTTCCATCTAGCAGGCTGCAGGGTGGAGTCTCAGTGCTTTGTAAGCTGCCTCCCATCTCCCCAACATCCTGATATGTCTATGTTTGGCCTGGGGCAGGTTCCCATGCCTTGTTCCCTCACCCCCAACACCCTTCAATGTTGTTTATGGTGTCCTTGCTGCTCCCTCCATCCTGTACTGTCACCAACAGCAGCAAAGCATCTAGAAGTCATCATCTACCAACTTGGTGCAGGAGGTAATCCAATTTCTTAGCCTAAATCATGCTCTTTTGTCTTCTGCCCATCTCACTGTGCAGACAGTGAGCAGCTTCCCCGCTGCCTGAGTTGCTTCACATCAGTGTCTTATGCCCATTCCTCACCATGTGGAAGCAGTCTCTTGGTCACTTGTCCCTCTGCTAACTGACAAAATACAGTGAACTCTGGAACCAGAACACTGACTCCACATGTTCAGAATGTTGGAGTTTGTACCTCTCTGCTCTGCCACCAGGCAGAACCACTTGGAGTCTCAATGTCCACTTGGATTTCATATGGACTTGCACAGACTCTTATCGCACTTCATCATCCTTTTCTTCTCATCACTCCTGAGCCTCCATGGATGCTCCATCACTTCCTTACATCACTTAATTCCATTTTCTGCTTGTTCCTGTTCCTATTCCCTGATTATTATTAGTGGGCACTTCTCCACCCATTCCGCCACATATATATACTTAGTTTTCACTTTGGATTCCTCAGTTGTTCTTTGCCCCTCTTTGGCAGTGGCTGAGTCTGGGCAATCACTGCCCTATTATAGTTTTTGTCACTAACCTCACCTCCTCTTCCCATATGCTTGTCTTCAACATCAGGATCATGGATATCACTTCATTTCTTGTGCCCTCCCTCACCATGAACCTTCAATTACTAACCATTTGTTTGACCCCTACACAAGTATCTTGTACATTATGTAAGTTACAGGTCCACTGTGTACTTTCCTGGTGCTCCACTAAGCCCACTCTGCATAGTAATGTAGCTTATGTTGTCATGCCCACATTCTTCCAAAGTTGGTGGGCTATCAAAGGCAGAAATTAGCCATGGTTTCTGAAGGTTACAATATGTCAGTCAGCAGTTCTGACCACAGGCCACCAATGCAACCATGAACAGGCTGAAATCAATGGTATGAAAATCTATCACTAAATCATGTTTAAGTCATTTAATTCCACATCATCAGTGATGTCCACCAAAGACCACAACAATGTGGAGGATATGCTTGGTGACCATGGTATAGATACGTCTCAAGGGTGGGGAATATGATGCTTTCTCTGGCCTTAGTGAGCAGATGGCAACCCTCACTGGGAGGTTCATACTCCTCAGATGCTCATACCATTTACTGATCACCCTTGATAGGTGCTATGTCAACCCATGGACTTTCGACGCTCATCTCACATGGCTACATTGGTTGCTCACAATTGTATCCCAGTGTCACTATCTCTCTCCAGATGCTTGCTACCTTCTGCCAATCACATCAAACTTGCTCTTGCTTTGGAATTCAGGCTCAATGCAAGGTACTTTGCCATCTACAGTGTTTGTCATCTCCTCATATTGTTTGGGTGTTGACTCTTGCTGACCACATTGTAGGTTCCATATTGTGCCTATCTTAAAACCCTATTCTCTGCCACTTACAATGTATACCTTGACATCCTGCATCAGGTTGATATATATGTGAAGGTTGCCCTTGGGCACAATACTGTGGACTGGTGCCTTCTCAATGCATGACCTGCATGTTTCCACAAACTCAAAGACAAACATTTCATGGAATTTTCATGGCTTGTCACCATGGATGGCAACAATAGTTTGAAAAGATGGGATTCCACTCAGGATAATATGGGTGTTAGACATGATACTCAAACTGCCTGGTCTGATTACTGGCTCAGCTGACAAGACATTGATATATTCAAGGACAAAGTCCAATTGATATCTGTAAGGGCTAATCCACATTTATTGCTATGCTACTAATTTGGGACTGTGGGAAAATGGCAACAGCACAGAATAACTTTCAGGAGGACTGGGAGGATAAAGAGTCCAAACAAGATGGTGCTGTGAGTTGCATCAATTGATCGTGAAATGCTGGGCCAGAGCAGCACAAGAAAATGTTTGCAGTTTTTGATGAATCAGGTGTCTTTGTACTGCCTTAGACAAACTCAAGTGACTTGTCATAATGTGCTTGTTTGAGCTCCCTTCCCAGCTAAGTTGAGTGTTAATATGTTGTTCCAGGGTACAAACTACAGCAGAAAATTGGCAAGGCATTGCAATGGTGCTCTGATGCTATTTGGAATGCTTTCACTCAGTATAACACTCAAGCCAGTCTGCTGGGTCACCCGACCCTGTCATGGAAAGACATTGCAGAGTACAGCCTTTTGGGAGAATTCAATCTTATCCATTATTCATGTGCTGACATCAGGGATTGTGATTGGGCAAAACCAGAAAATCATGAAGCTACTGTCAAATATTTCAGGCTTTACTGAGCCAGGGACGAGATTAATTGATTAAATGTTGAGATCTGACATTTATGGACTGCAATACATGATGAGGAGATCAGGATAACAGTGGTCATCCAGGAACTTTCACAAAGAAACCCTCCCATTGGCATAGAATTGCAGCAGCAGTGGAGGTCCTATGCAGCCATCAATGTGCTCCACATCCACCAGCTAGATCAAATCACATCACTTAGGGGGTTTTCAGGAGACACAAGAGTTGGTGTCTGCTCTCAGACATGTTGGCCCACAATTACCACTGTTGAGAAACCTTGCACTGCTACATGAAGCCCCTGGTGAGAACCACAAGTCATATCACTAACAACTTTCCATCTGTTCACCATAAAACAGGTGATGAGCATATGCATCTTGAGGATGAGCAACTGAATAATGTACATCAGATCATCACAGCAGAGTATTCAGAGGGGGATGTGATTGAGCAGGAAGAACACAAAGAGGCAGTGGAAATTTTCAGTGAATTCATAGTTCCAATCTATGACTAACATTGTACTTTTAATATTGACATCATGAGCTGACACAAATATTTGATGTTCAAATGAGAAGGTGATCTACAACCAGCCAACCAAACAAGAGAAGAACAGCATGGACACCTGTGCTTAATTGTTGAGATCAACTTTGCCTGCATCTAATCCACAACTTGCCATGTGTTCACACCCAGTTCAACAACTCATGGAATATCCTTGTTAAAGGTGATCTACAAACCAGCCAATCAAACGAGAGAAGAACAGCATGGACACTTTTGCCAAGACAGTTTGTACAGAATCTATGGTATCAGTGCTACTATGTAATGGTATAAACTGTGTTTGGTCACTCTGTCCCTTTACTGCTTACCACTTCAATGTCTGCACAGCCAACATCTACAACAGAAAGCTCAGCTGGATTGGACACTCCAGTGCCAGTGCAGTCAGCACAGTTGTATCACTTCAATATTCCCAGTATTGCAGCAGTGTACTGCTTGTCTTTACTCCAAGGCTTCAGCAACTCAGAGCAACAGGCAGTCACTTGGGCACTTCTGAGACACAATGCTCACCTTGATGGCAATCACTACCACACTAGGACTCTAGGGGGGCTTCACCCCTCCTACATCACCTTTCAGCCTCATCCAAAGACCAAGGAGAACAATCTCAAAGGAAGCATTTGTCGACATAGCCTTGCAGGATGTTTTTGGTGCAATTTGTTTTTCTGTTATAATCACATACTGCCATCTACTCAATTCTACATACATAGATTACTCAACAGGATTAACTTTATGGTGGTATTTTGGTGCTCATATGCTGCCCAGGATCTGCAATGCGCCCCAAGCTCTCTGCTGATCATATTACCATGGATCTATATGTTACACCATGTGAACTGGTTGAAGGACAAAGAGAGTCAAGGAGGTCTAGTTGTGCAGGTTCAAGCATTCTGTGAGGAGTTTGCAGTCCCACATTTGCAGCACTTCAATGAGTGCCACAAAACAGAGGGAATCACCCCACCAGAACATTGTAAGTTGAGCATTCAAACTGTGCTGGCTGTGCTAACCATTTTGAATTCAAGTTCCTGCTGAACCAATAAAAGTTGAGGGTGTCCCCCACATCCCTGATCCTGTTTAAGCTACTAGCACCCTCATCCGCTGTTCTGCACTGCCCCCAACTCAATTTGCATGTGGAAAATTACCTCAAACAAAGACCAAGAATAGTACTAGTGTTGCACTAGCAGTCCAGTTTTCAATGGCTACCAGTCAGCATAATGATATGATGCAGCACCAAACTCCTGGAAGAGCCTCAAACCATGTTTGCCAGCACCTAGATACAGGTGTTCACAGCCCTGCCCCTGCTGCTGTGCTGTCATCTTCTAGGTGTGGCACTTTGCATCCTCCATTTGAGCTGACTGACCATCAAAGGGTCTATGGGCCACCAATCATCAGCATTGGACCCAGTACCAATGTGCTTATTGACCATTTTAAGCTGGGTGATGAGGTCATGCCCAAAACTCATGAACTTGTTGGCTCTGTCTACAGTGTGTTCCAATCAGCAAAATGGGACCTAACATATGAGCAGGCTGTGAGCCTGACAAGTGCCCTGCAGGCCAACTTACAAGTCCCCCCACTTCTGAATATTGTGGTCAAGGTGAGTGATCCTGACAAAGGTCTATATTTAATCTGCTAAACATTTCGTAGCAAATGGCACTGGCATCTATATTCACTAGGGTCATCAAGTTTTTTATAATCCTTGGCTTTGGTTTCATTCTATATATTTCTTTGTCTTATTCAGTCTTTGATTACTTTGCCACCCCTCCCAATCCATTCCTCACAGCCTATAGACATGTACAGTGGGCAACAAAAGTGTTGCAATGTTGTGTGGGCTTTCATTGTTTGGCTAATATCTAGAGAACCATGAAGCATAGACTCATAAACCCAGATATAATTAGAAAGCTCTTGGTCAGGGCTTTCCAAAATTATATACATTGCTTATGTAATTTCTACACCATCTGGAGATATTCACAAATTAATGAAGGGTACTCATTGCAACAGTTTTGTTGCTGATATTG
>KN826097.1:0-10361 GCA_000827395.1 Paxillus rubicundulus Ve08.2h10
GATGTGTCCCCTGAGGTATCATCCTCCATCTCCACACCCAGATGAGGCTGTTGGTGCATGAGAAGATGGAGGGGAGATGGTGCCAACTTGCCTCCATCTGCAGAGGTGCCGACCAACTGAAGGCCGAGGTGTGATGAAGGCTGACCCTTGGCCTCCAATGTGAGGAAAGCAGATTTTGGATGGGAATTGGACATTTCCAAATGGAGTCTCTGCATCTGGTGAGAGACTGATTCAGGCAGGACCAGTGGCCTGTGGGAGGAGGTAGGGAATGGAGGGGCTGCCAGCTGTCCCTGTACCTGTTCCCGAAGGGCCTCGACGACCCAGGCCATACTATTTGACTGCAGCTCAAGGTCTGGGATCCTTTCCACCTGCTTTTTGAGGCTGGCAATGTAGACCTCGAGGCATTGGATGATTTGGTCCTTTGGGTCTGATGATGGCCCGGGTTGAGGGTCAAGGGTTGATGGGTGTTGCAATGAGCTTGAGGGCAGAAGCCCAGGGGATGGATGGGGGGGGAGGGCCTGCAAGGGGGTGATACACCTTGATGCTTCCTAATGTGGTCACTCCAACATCATTGGCTGTCAATGTCAGTGTTCAGCATTTGGATCGATGCTGATGGAGAAAATCACTTACCGAATTTTGCATTTTGGGAGACAGAAGGTGTCTTCGGCCTTGATTTGGAGACCAAGGCCTTGGCCTTCTTTGATGGGGAGGGGCTAGGTCCCAAACTTGGGGCCCGCTTGGAGGGGGTAACCAGCAGCTTTGATGTTGCCTGAGCAGATCAAGGAGCGGGGCCTTTGGATGGAGCCTTTGGAGCTTCCAGGGCTTGGATTGGAGCCCTCGACTGCAGTGGTTGTCTTAACCTAGCTTAACTGTTGTTTAACAACATTGAGGTAAGGTTGACCGAGGTTGACCTTCTCCAGGTCAAAGTTAATGTGTGACTGTGGAAGTGGTTATGTTCGGCAGTCAGGTGCCGGTTCGGGGGTAGGTGATAGTACAGTACGACTGAGGGTAAGTCCGCTTTCTATATATCAGATGCCGTACATAACTAACATCATGTAGTTTAACAGTGTCTAGGTAATAACAGTCAGTTACACTACAGTAGTACGACTGAGGTTTAACGGTGTCTAGATTCAACAAGTTATGAGCCCCACTCACTCATATTGAGAGAGCCAGAATCAGATCTAGATGATGCAAGCCTATACCTGGCAAGACCACCCAATTTGCACTGCCACTTTCCAAACTTGTCATCTTTGATGCAAGCTTTTTCATTTGATCCCATTGAGTGAGTAATCACAAGCGTCCATAAAAGCGACGCAACATTCATCACAGGCACTTATTGCCTTTTAACCCAACCTCCAGCTACTATGCTATCATGGGACCAAAAATCGAAATGAATGCTGGGGGCCAACACGCCCAATCCAAAACTGTTACTGCGGGTGTTACCCCTACCAGTGACATCAGTACGACCAGCTCACTGACCAGCATTGCCAGCAGCACAGCATCCCAGCTAGCACCAACTATAGCTGTTCCACCCACTTATTATATCCAACATGCACCCATCACCATACATGCAGCAAAACTCAACACCCGCTCTTTTGAGAACATCGCAAAACTAGACTGTGGTAATAATAATTGGTCCGACTGGTCATTTGCCATGAAGCTGGTTCTCAATCAACACCTTCTTGGCGGATACATACCTACTTGGCACCATTGAGGCTCCTGACACAGTCCTGGAACCTGGCACATTCAATAATTGGACACTGAATAATATCACCATTGTATTGGCACTATGCTCACATGTCAGCCATGAGGATCAATGGCTCCTCAAAGACATCACCAACACGAAGGAAGCATGGGACACCCTACATGAATGTCACGAGAAAGTGGGACCTATCGCTCAAATCCTCCTCATCCAGGAGATATTTATGAAATGTTATTCATGTGGACAACGATTCTCCCTCACTAGTAGTGAGCTGAGTGAACTTGTTCGTTGTATCTACAGGATTAGAATCCCCACTGAGGAAGTTTTCCTCTCCATTGTCATGCTCAATGCCCTGTCAGGCAAACTTAGTGCTGTTCAGACTCAGGTCACATCATTGCTCTCCTCAAGATCCAAAGACCACCCATTCACATCCGCCAACATTTGAGCGCGTCTCAATACTGAACAACAACTGCTTGACAACAAGAAGGCCCACTCCACAGATTTTTCCCTTGCTGTATTTGCATGCCCAAAACATGGGAACTACTCCCATGGCAGAGAGAAAATGTGCTCACTGTGCGCGAAGTGTGGGCACACCATTGAGGGGTGCTGGCAGCCCAGGGGAGGAATGGTGGGACGGCATGATGAAGTCCTTGCTAAGATCCGCACGGACAAGCTGACAAAACAGGGCAAAACCAACAGTCAATCATCTTCGGGTACCAACACACCCAGATCCTCGTCTGTGGCCAGCTCTAACCCACCATCTGTACGATGTGACAACTCTGGGTGAGCATACATCATAGACTCCATCACCAGTGGTGCTGTATTCCTTGTGTCAGCACCCTCCACGCCTGTGCCCACAGCTGTTCCCCCTGTGGGAAGTTCGGAGTTCGCCGGACTGGCACATAACTCAACCCCCAAATTCCTGTGCACCCTACCCACGGGAGATCAATCAGAGTTTGACGTGCTTATGGTGCACTTGGGCAATCTCCACACCTCAGTCGACTGGCACAAGCATAGCTCCCCTGTCAACTTTGCAAATCTCAGTGTCACAGCTCCTGATCAATGCACAGATACAGTCATTTATCCATCCTGTGAACCCTTCTTCATTGACACCGGCACCTCTGTTCACATCAGCAACAATGCAGCCGACTTCTATTCACTGCAGGCTATCCCTCCCTGCGTTGTCAATGGTGTTGGAGGTTCTGGGATCTGTGCACTTGGGATTGGTAACATTCGTCTCGCTGTGTCCAGAGGCTGCCACGTCACCCTGGAGGACATTGTGTTCATCCCCTCTGCTGCTGTATGCCTCATCTCAGTGTCTGCACTATGCGGCTCTTGTGGATTTTCTGCGCACTTCATGGCCATGGAATGCTGGCTCACAGCACGTTAGAGACCTGGCACCATCACCTGGGACACACAAACTATTATACAGTGTACAACCTTGCCTGCAGTGGCGCTGTATCTGGTATGCCCGTTGATCTCTCCTCTAACCCTCCCTTTTGTGATGGATGCATCCTTGGTAAACAGACTAGGACATCCATACCAAAGGTTAGGGAGGGGGATTGGGCTACACGATGTTTACAGAAAGTGCATGTAGACTTAATGGAACATCCTGACGTTGTTTCAGCCTCTGGCCATAAGTACATCATGGATATCATTGATGATCATTCCTCATACATGTGGGTGATACCCCTTGCATCCAAGGCTGACACATTCCAAGCTCTTCAGGCTTGGGAGAAGGCTCGTGAACTCGAGACTGGTCTCAAAGTTGGTGTGTTCTGCTCGGACAATGGTGAGCTCAAACATGACAACATGAAGGCCTGGATATGCTCTTGGGGGACCTCCCATCAATTCACCTCTGCCTACACCTCTGCGCAGAATGGCCGTGTTGAACGTGTCCACCGCACTCTTATGGGTAAGGCCCAAGCAATGCATATTAGCTCTAGGCTTCCACCAAACTGCTGGGACAAATTCATACTCACTGCGTGTTACCTATGTAACCATGTTCTTGTTAAGTCATTACCCAGAATCACCCCATATGAAGCATGGCACGGACACCAACCAGACCTTGGGCATCTTAGGGAGATTGGGTCGTGAGTATTCGTTCTGATACAAGATAAGCACAACCCCAAGATCTACGCTCGTTCCACTGAGTGCACACTTGTGGGTTATTCCCTTGACTCGAAGGCATATCAGTGCTATCACCGTGCATCTCATAAACTTTTTGTTTCCTTTCATGTTTCCTTCATCAAGTCGCACGACTCTTCCCCATGGGCATTGCGCCCAGGGGTTGTTCTCCCTTCTTCTCCTGATGCCCCTGCCAGGAGCATGCCTGTCCCCTTACCTTTTGTTCTCGCTCCTGAGGAGCCTCATTCCTTGACCCCATTGCCATCTGAGGGCTCTCCCCCTTCTGTTCCTGGGGGTCCTCCTTCTCCAATGTGCTGATCCATGCATGTTTCCAAACCCTCTGAACACCTTGCAGCTGCCTCAGGACAACCCTATGTCTACACAGTGCAGTGGGCAGTTGTTGAGTCACTCAACGCTGCTCGTCGTCAAAGCCATCCATGTGCCACAGTGGAAGAAGTCCCAGACAAGGATGATCCTCCCCCCCTGCCATCCAAAAATATGCTGGAGGACCTCTTCGCCACTGTTCCTGAGGGGCTCATGATGGATGACCTACTGGATGAACCTGTGACTTACAAGGCCGCAATGGCTTCACCTTATGGTCCCCAATGGCATGCCGCCCTCCAGGAGGAGTTCAACTCCTTGCGACAACTGGGTGTCTACAAACTGGTACCCGTTTCTCAGTTTCAGCAGGCCATACTATCATGTGTGGCAAGCCCGTCTTCAAGTTGAAGCATGACAAAAATGATAACCCTGTTCGCTTTAAGGCACAGTATGTCTGCAAGGGTTACTCAGTGGTGCCTGGCGTCAATTTTGACAAGACCTCCTCACCGACCACGCAATTGGAATCATTCTGTGCACTGGCGCATGTGGGGGCTGCCCTCAACTGGGAGATCAAACAGTTAGATGTCAAAACAGCCTTCCTCAATGGTCTCCTCAACGATGTCTGTTACATGGAACAACCCAAAGGGTTTGTCGAATCGGGGTCTGAAGACATGGTCTGGGAACTACAGTGGGGCTTATATGGGATGAAGCAGGCCAGGTGTGTCTGAAACTGTATGCTACACGAGAAAATGATTGAATGGGGGTTTGTCCGTCTACAATGCGAACATTGTATCTACTATCACTGCAATGAGCACGGGATGATCATGTGCACGATTCACATTGATGACTTCCTGAATGTTGGTAGTTCCAAGGCCGTGTTGTCGCAATTCAAAGACCAACTGCGTACTGAATGGGAGATCTCTGATCTCGGTGAGGCAACATTCTGTGTTGGTATTGCTATCAACCAGAATCGCACTGCACGCACAATATCCCTTTCCCAGACTGCCCCAATTGATCACGTGGTTTCCCAATTTGGCTTACAGGATGCCCACCCCATCACCAGCCCTATGGAAACAAATCTGCGCCTTGCTCGCCTGGACAAAGGCTTGTTGGATGCTGACGTCACCAAGTGCATGGCACACACCTGTTACAGGCAGCTCATTGGGTCTCTTAACTACGTCACATGTGGAACCAGGCCCAACATCTCTTTTGCACTGCAACAGCTCAGTAAGCAATTGGACAGCCATGGACCTGTTCATTGGGAAGCCGCCAAACAAGTTATCCATTACCTCAAAGGGACACAGAACCTGCAACTTGTACTCAGTGGTGCCCACGTCACCCAACTCCTTGGATTCACGGACGCAAGCTTCGCAACCTGCCTGGACACCCTTTGCTCTGTCAGTGGTTACTGTTTCTCACTGGGCTCCAGGATGGTCACCTGGGGTGCACGAAGTCAAAAAACAGTGTTGCTATTGTCCTGCGAAGCAGAATACATCACCGCATGTCACCCAACTCAGGAACTCATGTGGCTACGCACACTGCTTGACAGCATCAGGCTCACACAAATTTCTGCCACTCCCCTACTATGCGACAACCAGGGAAGTATTGTCCTGTCAGAAGACCCATTGTTCCATGTGCGGGTCAAGCCTGTTGACGTCAAATATCATTATATTTGTGAGTGAGTTGCAAAGAAGGAACTAATACTTCAATACGTCAAAGGGACAAAGAATCTCGCTGACGCATTCACAAAGGCGTTACCACCAAAAACCTTCCAGCGATTATGTGATGGGATGGGACTGGTATGATTCCACTTGAGGAGGAGTAGAGTTGAGGTCACAACTTGAGGAGGAGTGTTGGAGCAGAAATTCACGACAATTGGAATGTCAACCATCATATATAGTATTCATCCCACAGTTCATTATCCCTCAGTCAGTTACACTACAGTACGACTGAGGTTTAATGGTGTCTAGATTCAATAGCAATGAGTCAGGGTAGAGCTCGCTTGGAGCAAGCATGATACTTTCATTCATGCAGTCACAGTTCAAGGCGACCTCTGTTTGATTCGTTTCCAAGTAACAGCCTGTCACCCCACCCCACCACACTGTGGATAGTAAATGCATTTATTTTCAGTGCAAAATACAATGAATGATGAACATTCAGTGTGAAAACCACTGAATATTGATGTCATTAATTTCAGTGAATCTACTAGTAACTGAATTTCAGTGAGTTGAGACACAATGAATTTCAGTGATTTTTGTAGGACTGTGGTGCCATAGGTGCCACAGTGCCTTATCTGTGTGCACAAGATGTCATGCCAGGCTGTCCACCTGCTTAGTCATCCATCGGGATGCCCTTCTCCAAAAATAGGGGCTGGGCCACGTGGTGGATCACATGTACAGTATGACAAGGGGCAGGAAAAGAAAGCAGAGGCAGCAGTTTTGAACTCGCAACAGTTCTCATCAGGGGGCTTACAGCTGCTGCCCCTACCACTAGTCCATCCAGCCAATGCTTAGGGTACCAACTACCAACATCAGTAAGATGGCAAGAGTCTAATTTCAACTAATTGAACTTATTTGAACTTATTTTCGAAGCTAAGCATAGTAAGCTGAATTTTCCACTGAGACATTTTAGTTGTCTGGTCAACCATCGTCTTGCACGACTTTTCAGCTTATGGGACTTACAATATGCAAGGATAGTCATGTGAGATTGCAAAGCCACCATAGACACAGTTCAGAATTAGGGGTGATATAAGACAACATGGAACACAAAAATGGGGGAGAAACACGTTGGTATTGAGTCAAGGGGACATCACAGGAGGAAGGAACACTGTTCACAAGGATGCCACTGTGATGGTACAAGAGTCAGTAGAAATAGGACAAAACCACGAGGAGTACTGACCTTCAACAGAAGGCAAAGAGATCATCATACTCACTGTCTTCTCCGCCTGAACCCACAGAACTGACTGTCAGCGAGGCTTTCTTCACATACTTCTGGGTATCCTCGACTACAAGGGTGAAGTTTTCATCTGTCAGTTCCTTGATCGGGTCGAGGTAGCGCCTTGTTGATGTACCCCAGATGGTCTCATTGAACTCATACTGGTTTCCTTTGGGGATGACAGTGGTCCAGATGTTGTCCGAATTGCTGGATTTGAAGGTGATGTGTTTGTTGGAAACTAACATGAGCATGCGACAAACCTGTGCAAGGATAATGTCAATACAACACGGCTGAAATCTGAAAAAAAAAAGCATACCACAGTGCAGGCCAATGCAAGCGCCATACAAGGCCCAGCTAACTTGAACTCTTTGTCTAAGTTGCCAACTCTGACTTGGCCCTGGATGAAGTTGAAATGGTGAGCAAATGTCTGAAGCACAAACAGTGCCCTCCATAGCCCAGACCACACCTGTTGATCATTAGTTTAAGAAGCTGCATCGGTAGTATAATATTCCTCACCTTGTTGTCCATTCCTCTGTTCTGGCTGAAAAGAAAGCGGCTCTTCTTGAGCATCACCTTCGCAAACTTGACACATTGGCTGGGATCCTCAAAGTCAATGTCATTGGCAAAAAAGGTGGTGATCACAGCCACTGCAGCTGCAGAAAACCTGCTGCGCCAATTATTCAGGCTCTGTTTCACCTAATATAAAATAAAATTGTTAGTATATGACACCGTCCATACAGTGATGCTTACAATATGATAAATGGGGCCACCAATGGTGACGGTGTGCTCAATCTTCCCCCCGTAGACTGCGTCCCATATTTGTTGCAAAACCAAGGGAAATTGATCAGAGGGGATGGTTCAAGGGTTGTTGTACCCCCCAGTGAAGTGTGCGAGTGTCAAAATAAAGACTCATCTCCAGATATTGTCGACTGTGGAACCAGGAGGGAGGTCATCCTTGATGTACTTCTTGTTGACACCACTGCCGGAATGCTGAGATGTGGAGGTACTGCACGGTGCAGCTTTAGTTCGCTTGGATGGCAGTGCACCTGTTTGAGAGTCTTTGTCATCACCCTACGGTGTACATTAGTCAATACAAATGCACAACGTAGAATTGTTGGAAGACTTTCCTGGTCACTTTGCTGGATCTGTTTCTTGCTATCCTTTGTGTTGCTTCCCCTGGTGCCACCTTTCTTGGTGTGTGATTGGAGAACATTTGGAGGAGGCAATACACATTCTCCAGGCTCAGAATCACTAATAACCTCAGCAATGTCCTGTGCAAAAGGTTAAGAGAAATGTGGAGAGTCAGAATAGAATTCTTACCATGATATTTGTCCATTGAGTAACCACCTTGCTCGAAGGGTTGTGCATTGCCTTGTGTTCGCCTTGGTCGCCGCCTTGGATGTACAAATCACATTCCTGAGACTCCAAGGCAAGGTTCTCACTTGTTGGAGTGGAAAGACAAGTACCAGCAGAAAGTGGAGTCATGCACGGGTCTTTAATCTGAGAGCCTGTGCCACTGGAGATGGACCTTGCATGACAGGAGTTGGTGGAAGTCGAATGCTGAGAGGGCAATGTATTGAGGTATTTTGACAAAGCAAGTTTATCTGCCCAGTCCTTCACTTCACCAACACCCATAATAGTGTTCTTTGTTGAGGCTTGGCTCCTGAGGTTGAGGTCGATACAATCACAGTAAAAGAGAACAGTTTGCATGAGCAACATAATTTATGTAGTATAATGGTAGAATGACCGAAGACTTACTGAAGCACCAATTGCTTCTGTTTCTCAGGCTTGCTGCTCCCAACACAAACTTCTTGTGCCGCTTGCACTGCATCATGTGTGACCATTTTCTGTCTTTGTTGCCTTCTTGATAATATTTGAGTACCAGGTATCTCATCGTCCGACTCTTCTTCAAGTTGTTGACTGTCCTCAGGTTGACTATCTGAGCCCTCAGGACCATCTCCAGGCAACCCCTCGAGGACCATCTCTGCTCTGGAGCTGTGCCGTGAATTCTCCAACATTGTGGAGGGATCGACATGTGGCTTCACCACAATGCGAGGTCTGGGCTTTGGAGGATTCATGAATAGGTTTTCTTCTTCCTGCGCCGTTCGGTCAATGATGTTGGCGACTCATTTGCAGCCTTGTTCTTGAGTCGCAACTTGCTCCTGCCTTGATTGTTCGACTTGTGCATCATCGGCTTGCTTCTGCTCCAAGGTGCGCCATTTCTGCTTCCCTTCAAGCAAAATCTGACCTGGGTGCTGAGTGGAATTTTTGGAATGGGTGACAGGATGCAACATGGGAGGATGGATGACGGTCTCTGCAGTGGAATGGTTCAAATACAAAGAGAAGATTTATTGGAGGTGAAGTAAACCAACAATATTACAGCCTTGGTTGTGTTTTTGGGGTGCGTACTAGCCATAGCCTGAGCAACCCTATTGCTGACGTGAGGACTTTCTGACAACCAGAGTCTAGCCTTTCCTGTTAGTATTAGTATTTTATATCTCGCTTCCACTCAGTCCTCTTACACACTGTCCATTGGAATCATCACTCCTTAAAATACCTCAGTCTATTCCTCGAACCCACTTGCCCCGGCGTGTGTTTACTGCATGCCGTATACCATGTCTCCATGCAAATTGTCACCACTGGTTCAAGACAGCCCCTGGTTTGAAACACTGCCAGTTGTCAGCTCATAACTATTCATTTGGCCCGGGAGCGACAGAGCCTGAAAGAAACTCTCACCACTCCACACCCACCCAACCAGCCCCTGGGATCATTCATGACTATCATGACAAGCTAACTGGTGAGTCTGCATTATGTTGAAAATTTCTGCATTCTAATGAATTTTTAGGTGATATTTATGATCCAAACGGCCAAGGTATTGATCAGAACACTCCCCCCCCCAGTCTCTGAGCAGAGTTCTGATGACTGGGCTCTGTACAGCGACTGACTGCAGTTTGAAGCTGCAGAGTTTCTATTCCAGAACACTGAGATGTCAGCCAGTAATGTTGACCAGCTTTGCAATCTCTGGGCACACTCACTACATGTAGATGAACCTGAGGGGTGCCATGCCCCCCATTCATTGATCATAAAGATTTATATGGCACCATTGATGCCATGCTGCTCATGGATGTTCCGTGGGGAGCCCATGTAGTGCTTGGGTACCATAGGATATGGCCAGCCGAGGTTGGCAAAAGCCCGTACCACATGGGCCAGCTGATTGTCGGCCAACCTATGGCCTGTAGTTGTAGGGTACAGATGGGCCGAGGTGTGAGAAAATCCC
>KN826098.1:0-10403 GCA_000827395.1 Paxillus rubicundulus Ve08.2h10
TTAGCGCTGTATGAACAAGATAAAGTGTAAAATGTGCACAGAATGCGAAATCACCACAAGTAACACAAGGATGTTATTGGCACAGGTGGAGATTATGAAACTGCAACAGGGGGGGACAGCCCAAGGTGTTGCCAAGGACTCAACACACTTGGCCTAAGTATACTTGTTGTTGTAGTACTGAATGTTTTTCTACACATGTACCCCAGCACTTGTGTAACTATACTACTTGTCATCACCTCCATCACACAAAACTACATCAGTGAAAGGAGATTCAAACAGCAAAGTCATAAGGCTTCTGCAGAAGTTCTGACCAGTGGATCCATATAATCACTATACGTGCGGCCAACCGATCACAAACCCAGAGAGCCTGAACAATACGAGCGGTTCTACTCTCAAAAAAACAGCCCCTTTAGTTAGCATTCCATCTCGACACCGTTGTACGGGCCATTGTGATCCGGCGGATGGCTTTCCAAAATTTCGGGGACATCTCCAACGATGTACTACTTGCTTATGTATATACAACCAATCCTAAAGTTAGAAAACTCAGACAATACAAGCTGCATCGTTCTCGAATTGGCTTAGCAACCCATTACAACGCCGTTGTAAGGCCCATCGTGATCTGACAAGTCACCATCCCAAATTTCAGGAACGTCACCGACGATACACTGAGTGCTTGGATTATCTTGCCCTGTTCAACACATTAGTTACATGAAGGTCGACTAGAATTCGTAAGAGAGAGGCTCACCAGGACACGCTGCCCACTCGCCAGAGTCCTGGATGTGCACCTCACCGGAGGGGTGGACGAAACCCAAGAACCTGCCAGGGATGATCGGGACGGGGTCCTTTTTGTTGTTGATATGGGTCAGGTGCAAGTTGGCATCGACGTAGTTCGCGAACGCTTTGTTCCCAACACGAGGAAGACCGTAGGCGATGGTCTTGAATGTCGTCCCAGCGGGGAACCATAGAGGGAGGTATACAGAATCGAGAAGTGCGATAGCTGCACCTATGTGACGATAGGAGAAAGAAGAATAAGTAGACTCAGGCATTCCGGATCTACCGGATCTGAGTGGGCACCATCACGCTGCCTGGAGACTCACCAAGGGAGTGGCCGACCATTGTTACAGACGCAGTATTGTACTTGGACATGGCTGTCTTCACGGCTGCAAGGACATCCGTGGCAGACCTTTCACGATAAATTAAGTGATTAACATGCCGCGTTAGGCGAGGTATCGTGAAACGACATACGACGCCTGAGCGTCCCCGAAACCGTTGTGGACTTTGATGGACGGCCTGATCCCTGGGAAGAGCAACGGGTTCAATTCTGTCAAGAAGAAGTCGGTATCGGTGACGAGGGGCACGCTGGAAGATTACGTATGTTACCATCGTGAAAGCCCCCATGAGTACAGCTCGAAAAGTAATAATTCTTCATACATTTTAGAGAAGTCCGTTCCTTGATGTGAGACGATGATGGTGTCGAGATTGGGATCATACCCAACAAACCCTCGGATATCGTAAGTATCTCAAATGTCAAACGTTCAAGCCTCTCCGATGTGGCCTCACAGTATTGGACAAAAGCGCCGTCACCACCGGATGCGACGGGCTTAAAGTCACGGTTGGCCGCACAGTCGGCTATCGACAGGCTGTCAGTCACTGAAAGTGAGTGAACACATCTGGGCGTACTTCCGCAATCCCATACAAGGGTCTGAGAGGGGGTACAATGTCCAGCACTCGCGTAGTATGTGTAGGGAGTGAAAGCGTTGATCTGCGCTGTCGTCAGAGCAGTGATACTTTGGCGTGCAGACAGAGTAGGGGAGGCCGTTACAGTCACCACAGCAAGCAAAAAGACGGCGAGTACGGAGGACATTGCGACAGCGCACTTCCAAAAACGCAGGGAGGTCATTTTGGCTGAGAATCGTGTTGGCCGGGGTTCAAAACTTCATGGTTGGTTTTTGTAGATTCCAGTGGACACATCAGTAGCAATCATGCAACCAGGAAGAACTAGGGGAGAACGATTAGCAGGCCTACTCATCCCAGAGAACGAACGTGACGTGGCGGTTTCCTAATCGGGTAACGGGTCGGAGGTCGATAAACTACATGATGCAAGCTACACAACGCTCTTTATCGTATTTACTATCTGTGTAAAGGTAGCCTAGGATGTTGGGAAGGTGTTAATATACATTTCTGATTTCTCTATGATGATGTTGTTCCTCTATGAATATTTTGCGAGTGAGGGTCACTGGATAGGTCAGTCGATGATTACCATATCTGAAAATAGAGTATGACCAGCACCCAAATCACTGCGGAAACGAGATTTTAGCCAGACTATAGTGGTATTCAAGGTGCTGTTAGGTTTGTCTGGGTTTGACTCGTTCCCTTGTTGAGGAGATTATGAATAGTGTCGCGAGATGGCGGCGCGAGAGTCTTGGAACGCTTTGAACTCGCATTCTGAGAGGTTCCAGGTGAATCACTGGTGGAGGAGAATACTGCATGGCTACTGGCCGAAGAAATCACAGACGAGCTTCGGTAAGAGCTGGGGGCACAATGGGCCTGACGACCACAAGATGCTGAGGAAATTTGAGATGCAGGGGAGCCAGAGCGAAACGCAGAGCGGTTGTCCATATCAGGCATAAGACTCTTTTTTGGATATGCGAAGGCAGTAAGGGAAGGGGGAGAAGGAGATCGTGCTGATACCTAAAGAAAAAAATTAGCTACTGTCATTAACCAATATATTTATCATACTGAACATTTATGCCCTTGTGCATACCCGGAGTCCATATCTGTATCACCCTCAACGGGGCAATCTAGGCCCCCAAAATTACCCCCATTCATATCAAAATCCTGGGAGGGTTCAAACATTTCGTCTTCAAATGGAGTGTCAGCTGCACGCACTTTCCCCTTGTCTTGGTGCCCAGCGGGGGGAAGCCTAGCAACGGGGGGAGGCTAAAGCACCGGTAGCAGCTTGGGGGACGACAGGGGGGTCAGATGGGGGAGTGGGCGACAGAGCGGTAGTGGCTTGTACATCAGGGGTGGCAGCGGCGGAATGATTTACAATGGAAGGGTCAGAGGAGGTAGCAGTGTTAGACGAGTTCTGTTTTTGGACGAGAGTGAGCAGCTGGGCACCTCGTTATGCACCAGGCGCAGAGTTGATGAGGGCCTTTGTGGTGTATGAGGGGATGCCCCCCCAGAGACTGTGAAGATCAGAATACCATGGAAATTTTTTTTTGACCGCCTCTGTGATGGATGATCAGAAGCGATCAGAAGCGATCAACGTTTAGACATATGAAGTAAATTACTGTGACCCTCTGCGTCTGGCGTGATTCCATTTCCTGTTTGCATGAACTTGACAGCTTGCTCGCAATAGCCTTTTTTCAGTCTGGGCAAAATTGCAGCATGTTAGAGTGAAGGGTCAATAGTTTACAACTAAGCACTTATGTTCCGAGGCGATCTTGAACGGCTTTGGCAAATTTTGCAGCATGCAAGGCAAACAACGGTGCATAATCCTGGTCATCCTTGAAGACAAGCTCTGCGATAACGGCACATATTTCTAGTTTTGTCCTTCCTGAGGCCTGGCCTTCAGGGTGTGGTGCGCTTTTGTCTTCAGAAAATAGCACAATGCAGTTGACAGGGTGGTCTACCAGCCACTTCACCATTTTACTGGTGCGGCCAGTATTGGTTGCAGTCTCCCAGACAATACAAAAATTGGTAGTAGTTTCATCCTTGGTTGACCCTCGGCCTCGTCCATGGCCTCTTTCCGACATGTTGGCATTTTTCTGTGTCCAAATGTGTCTGGGGTTGTTGTTTTTGGAGTGTTGAAGATGCTCTGAGCGTCGTAAGTGAGGACGAAGGGGAGGCATGGTATTCAAACCCCGACGCCAAGTTGCCACTGGTTCATGGTGAATTTTCCAAGGCTCCCGAGTCAAACCCAGACAAACCTAACAGCACCTTGAATACCACTATAGGCTAGTTTATGAATCTGTAGCCAAAATGTACCACTGTGTCTATCCATACAGAAACCAGAGGAGCTACAGCATGAGAACAAAAGCAACCCTAATCCAACCCATATTCGCAGGCCAGATAGCGTTCACAAACCACAAACTGTACTGCTCATGTTATGATGGTGATCCGCATGCAAAATAGACCCCAACTAAGTCCCTCTCTTCCTCATTCTCTAGTCAGCAAGAACATGCACAATGCCCAACATCTTCAGCATCCGAACGCTGGAGCCTCCCCCTGGAGCTGAGACCTTTTGCATAACCTCTGAACAAAAGTCCCCTGGCCCCTTGGGTGAGTTCAATATTCTATTTGCATGTTTTGAACATCGGATACCCGTCTTCATGCGGTATAGACTGATCACAAGGTGAGCTATCCACTAAATATCCTCTCACACCCCCCGCTCAAATGTTTGTTTTGGTCAGTATGCAAGTAGATATTTTTAAATCTACTTTTTACTTAAACATACAGGTCCAGCTACAAAACCGAGATGATGTGAACCCGACACACAAATCTCCATGGCGATGCACGACTTGATGCATTGTGACACCTAGTGGTGACGATGTGAGACGACGAGGATGCGAGGACGCCATGTTGTGGTGGCAGTGACAACTGCCCCACACGGTAGGTTTTTTCTTCAATATTTTGCTTTGTACTTCCAATTCAAACAACTCCAGGACGAACAACTCCAGCTGCAGTGATAGTGACAACAGGAATCTGAATCCAATGCTAAGACAACCTGATGTACTGTGAAGCCCAATGACAATGTGTTGGCGAGCTTTGTCTAAAACATAATTTCCTCATTCACAAAGCTCCAGCTCAAACCACCACAACCATGGCAACTGAGACGATGCGAGTCCAATGCCGATGACATGAGCCAACACACTAAAATCCAATGACAGCCTCATGGTGCCGACAACGCGTGACAATGGCCCATCATCGAGGTGAACAGCATATCACCCGAGAACAAGCCATTGATATGTCCTGCAACCCAGAACCATACATTAGGTTCAAGGGAATTCTATGTGCAGTTGATCAAAGGTATGTAATGAGTAGCCCATACTGGTATTTACTTTTTTCAGCAGCTGGGTTCCCACCAGTAAAACCTCTATATCCATTTTCCATCATTGTTATCTCTTCCCTCCCATTCCCCCCCTTTACCGAATGAGTTTTCTTGTCTAACAGCCATTGTTCACCATCCCCAGGATGTGGAACAATCATGCCTGCTCTCCGCACTCACAATACCGCTTCTCAATGTAAGCCTATTTTTGCCATCAATCGACATGGATCAAGGATTGATCACTCACCTCTACCTTTATCAGCACTTGAGGTGATTACAGACACCATTCAACTGCCCTCCTTGGCTATCATTTCATGGACGCCGCCCGCCTTCATTTTCCCTTTTAACAAAATCAATTCCAGTCCTTACTTGTCCTCAAACAGGTCTTTCTTCGAGCCAGATCTCTGGCAGCTCACACTCACTCCTTCACAACCCACGCTCGTTTGCACTCTTTCTCCAGTCTCTCATTCTGCTTCACGATGAGGATTACATCAAATGCCCAGAGAATGCATTCACCCTCTTCTGCAGAGGTGCTGAGTGTGCAATAACAGCAAACATTTGCATGGGCAGGCAAGGGGGCATATCAGTGAGTGAGGGCAAGGTCTGTGGAGCATTCCTCAGTAGTTCTTGGCGCCTATTCATATCCTATTTGTACCTTACATAGCCTAAAATTCCACTTTAATGGGCCCTCAATTGTACCTTGATTCGTTCAAGCTGTACTTCTGGAATCAAGATAATGAGTCTACTGGTACAGTAACTGTCTTCCAAATAGATGGGGTGTGTTATTGATTCAGAACAACTCTGAGGAATAACTGTACTACGTATAGGCTCACAAAAGTGCAACTTTTCATACCCTAACTCAACTTTGTCAGCTCATCTGGCTGTTTCCAGATACCAAATGTTTTGCATTATTATCTATATGCTTTCTGTATCTGGATAAAAACTCATTTCCACAGTGACTTGTGCCCACAAATTTTAAGCGACTCGCATTCCACAACATCAGAATTATTTTATAGATCAGCCATTAGGAATGGTTTCATATATATGCAGGTAATCCCCAGAAAAAAATAGACAAGATCAATAGTGCTGTTGTGCTTGTAGCAGAGGGTCTGAATTCAATGCCCTATCATGTATATACCACCACTTGTGCCAGTGCCAAAAAGAGTATCAGCAAGATCATAATTATCACCCCATAACATCAACTGATAAGCCCATCAATCATCACCCACACTCCCACCATCATTACTGTCTGCATCATACTTCTTTCTGAAGGTGGTGGAGAAGAGTGCAACTGTTCCAATGTAGGAATACAAACATATGCACATAGCTTAGGTCATCACACACTTACCTTAGAGGTGTCGTACTGTAGTCTACCTTAGTGACTACATACTAAGGTATACTACAGAGCTTTACAGGTTTTCTACAGGTTATGAGCCCCAAAGCCTGTCAGTAACCTGGTTCACTCAACCCAAAATTCCCACAATGGCCAAGGAATTCCTGTGATGTGCTGTCAGCACAAATGGGAACCAAGGGGCCAGGGAAGAGGGAGCCCAGGTAGTCATACTTTCCGAGAGAGATGGCTGGCCCACCCTGACAATTTCACAATGCATCCGGAAGGCCTGTCATGGGCCCGGCAGTGATCCAAGTCAAATATGAATTGGCTAGTTGGTATACATATGGACAGGCCCACTGCAAGAGTGTGCAATAAGAGTGCAATACACAATCAGGCCCACATATATTTCCTAGGGGGGTTGCATGAGATACGTGCGGGCCTGCCAATATATGTATATGGTTGGAGGTTCAACAACATATGGGCAGACCCACCTGGATATCATAGGAAGGTTGAGCAACATTTGTGCAGGCCTGCCAATATATTGTTGGAACAGTCGACAACGTATGGGCGGGCCCGCCTGAATGTCATAGACAGGTCATACTGTTCTTTGGGAACATTCGTGCGGGCCCACCAATATATTGTTGGAACATTGGACAACCTACCTGCGGGCCCGCCAACATATGGTTGGAGTGTTCAACCACATATGGGCAGGCCCACATGAATGTCATACCATTCTTTGGCAACGTTCGTGCGGGCCCGCCAATATATTGTTGGAACGTTTGACAACATACACGTGGGCCCGCCAATATATTGTTGGAATGTTCGACGACCTACGCGTGGGCCCACCTGAATGTCAGAGAAAGATGGAACAACATTGGTGTGGGCCCCCCAATGTATTGTTGGAACATTCAATGACCTATGCGCAGGCCTGCCTGAATGTCAGAGAAAGATTGAACAACATGCATGCGGGCCCACCGACATATTGTTGGAGGATCCGACAACATTCATGCGGGCCCGCCAAAATATGGTTGGAACCATCAACAACATATGGGCAGGCCCGCCTTGATGTCATACCACTTGTTGGCAACATTTGTGCAGGCCCAGGAATATATTGTTAGAACATTTGACATCCTACCTGCAGGCCTGCCTGAATGTCAGAGAAAGATGGAACAACATTCGTGTGGGCCCGCCAATACATCGTTGGAACAGTCAACAACATATGGGCGGGCCCACCTTGATGTCATAGAAAGATGGAACAACATTCGTGCAGGCCTGCCAATATATTGTTGGAACGTTCAATGACCTATGTGCAGGCCCATCTGAATGTCATAGAACGATAGAGCAACATTCATGCGTTCCTGCCTATAAAATTCAAACAACAATTTGTCACCACCAATATATGGTTTGTTATGCAGCCTCACTATTGTACGGTCATAATCATGGTGATATCATATATAACAAGCTATTTGCTGTAAATTTTGAGTTGATCCCATTTCCATTCAATCTCTCATGTCTATGGAACGGGCCACTTCAATGCCCTGCCCACCTGACTCTCCGTGGGCCCTCACAGACCTCATCATGGAATACATGCACCGAAGATTCCGTGCAGAGCTCTTTCCCACAACTGATCCTAAAGGTATCTTACCAGACATCAACATACCTGCTGAGATGGTGTGTGAGGCGGATCAAATGTCTGAAATCCTCGCACAAGCTTGCAGGAATACAGGTATGTGCTGCTTTATGGTCGACCCAATGACAGAGCCCGCCAACCACCTCCCAAGTTATGTTATCAGATTTTGACCTTGGCACTCAGGTGGGTTTTATCCTCGAGGACATCGCCAAGTGATCATAAGTTGCCACCAGGAACAAGTTTGGGAATCCTTAAAGCACCTTGAAATTTCCCTCCCTCAAAACATAGGGTGCAGCAGGGATACAAAGAAATGGCAGATGGATTCCATTCTTTTTTGGAGAGATTCCAAGCTAGCGGGAACGGTGAATCTCTTGCCCACATGGTTCCAACAAGGACACAGTGTGGGTGCCTTTCCGACATTTTCTTGGAGACATTTAATTTAGCGGTTTATGTTTAAGCATCCTCTCAAAGCATCCGCGCTATTGAAACCTGGAAGAAACGAGGAGGAGGCAAAACAATGGCTTGCCACATTCTCACAATATATTGGTGGGCCTCCACATATGCTACACAATCCCTGTCAGAAATTATATGTGGGCCTGCTTATATATTGCAGACTATTGCCAGACAACACAATACCCACAGGCCCACCCATATGTTCCAGCATTTGGCCATGTATTCTAGTGCAGGCCCATCCATAAGTACACCAAATTTCATCACCCATCCCTCAGCCCACCCAACACCTACAAGTCACCCATTCCTCAGCCAATCCCATACTTATGGGTCACCCCATCCCTTGGCCCACCCAATGCCTACAGAATGCCTATATTGTCCAATCCATTCCCCACAGACATAGTTCAATCAACCCATCCATTACTCAAAATACTCTTGCTAAAATATCTACTTGGTTGACCCATATCATATGGGATTTTCTCACACCTCAGCCCATCCATAACCTATGACTACAGGCCATAGGTCAGCCAACGATCAACTTCAAAGTGCATTCTCATCTCTCTGCAGGCATGGGCGTCATGCACCTGCAAATGTACGTGATAGGGCAGCAGGCATTAATCAAGATTTGGGAAGACGCATCCACGGAAATCTGAGAGGCACTGCGGGTCTGGCCATAAATCTATAGCAGTTTATCCCTGATGGTCAACCAATGCTCGCCTTATCATTTGGACAAGATGGGCAAGCCGCAATGGTTCGATCAGCTATTGACCGTGGGACACTACAGCAATCTAGTTCTAGTTCTACCCACTCTTTGACTGAGATTGGATTATCTACCAGGAACCATTGTTGCATTTTCTGGCAAAATACTCGTTCACGGAGTTGGGGAGACAGACAGAGACAGGGCTTGCATTGCACGGTATATGCAAGACAAAGTGCATCGGGCAATGAACATTGGGGAATGTGGGTACTGTCGCCTAGATGACCTTTAGAGAAAATACCATGAATAGCGGCTATGGCATTTTTATCTACGTACACATTCCCGACAACCAGTGATTGTTCCAACGAAAACAAGAAGACTTTGCCACAGAAATAAAACTGGGTTTCAAGGACCATTTATTACATTGCATAAGCAAAGACGACATATTAAGGTTGCAAGGCTGTTTCTCAAAGTTCCCCAAGAGTGGTTGACTTTGTTATCCAACTGCTCCAACTCCAGCATTCTGTCTTCCAACATTTTCAACAGTTCTTCTTCTCTTTCATTGATTTTTTGAAGTTCATGAGAGTTGAAAGCGGAAGCGTGCTTGGGCCATAGATCCTAAAGAAATTTCATTCAGACTATTCTGCCCTGAAAAGAATGATACTTGCCTGGAAGTATTTACACCCGCTGTCCAATGTGTCTGCCCGTATGTCATATCCCTCCAGGTTCCCACCATGCTGCATGTCGTTCACCCACCATTTTCCTTGAAGGTCATCCGCCAGAATCGGGTCCCAATTTGGTAAAAAAGTTGGGATATTTGCAGACATGCTGCACAGTCGCACGTCAAAACCCCACACCGCCATTCCAAAATTCTTGCAAGAAACGTGGTATAATCCCTTGACTGCTGGTGCAGGAACTACAGTGGTCGGGCAAGTGGCATGAATCTGCTGCATCACATGCAACATTTGCTATAAATGCATCAGGGTGAGGTTGACAAAAAAAAAAACCATGTGAGAACTTACAAATTCCCTGTCTAAAAGTGGTTGCCAATTGTCAGGCCAATATTTGTCGGGTTGGCGCACCAGGTGCGATACAGCTGACTCGATCCAGCAGCCAACATAATAGAGTCCCATGTGAAGCTCTGATTGAGACATATTGGGGTGGCTAATGGTCCACTGATGGGTGGACATGGTGGTACTCAGATGCAATGGGGACTGCTCGTTCCTGGTACAGATAGCAGGTT
>KN826099.1:0-10315 GCA_000827395.1 Paxillus rubicundulus Ve08.2h10
TAGTCGTTCTTTGCCCCTCTTTGGCAGCGGCTGAGTCTGGGCAATCACTGCCCTATTATAGTTTTTGTCACATGGCTCAACAGACTTAGCATAATTATACAGTGATCCACAGGTACAAGTCAGCTGTCAATTAGGAAAGATGCTGTAAAATGCTGTGAGATGTTGTGAGATGCTGTGAGATTTTTGTCGACAAGCTGTGCAGGGGGGGACTTAGCTCTGGGACTGTGAGCTGCTGTGACCTCCTGTGGAGTGCTGTGTAGTCTGTTGGAGTTCAAATGTCGTACATAAGCAATGCTTATATAATCACGCTACTTACACTTTCTTGCTCGTCCGTAGTTTACTCTTCCTCAGTTGACTCCGTTGTAGTCTCCTGAGGTAAGACACCAGTTACACACTCATTACAATCCTTACTTACATTCCTGTAGTCCTAACTCTTCTACAGGTAATATAGTTGACTCCGTTGTAGTCTCCTGAGTCCTAACTCTTCTACATAGTCCTGTCTACACACCTTAGGGTTTTGCTGATGCCTACCACACACGAGATCTCTACCCTACAGTACATATGGGCTGACCAGCCTTGAAATATTTCTTGGTTGGCCAACCCCTACCACATATGAGATCTCTACCCTACTGCACATATGGGCTAACCAGCCTTGAAATATTTCCTGGTTGGCTGACTCCTACCCCTCCATCAGAAATCCCCCTGATCCTATGTATGGGCCAACAATCATTTAAATTGCTACACACCTCAGCCAATACCTATCTACACACTCGGCCGACACCTACAACCACGTGAAATCGGCCGATGTCCGCTACACCGTGATATGCGTCATTTTGACATCGTCCGTTCTCCCTACTTCTGCATTACAAGTGACTGAATGGTGTGATCACTCAGAGTCAACTTCATTCATGATGGCCATACTAAGGCCACAGTACACGACGCAATAAAAGATGTAGGACTTTTATTCTAATTCTGTAGATTGCCATCTCTCTGATACATGTTTTTCTGTGAGGACTGGAGGCAAGTAGATGAATGCGAACCAAGATACATGGGCCAACTCCAAACGAAGCTATCTCTTGACTTAGACAAATGTTTCAATGCATAATGTTGGGATAGAGGATGCTTCATGGATCATAGAACAGGGACAGGAGGAATCCGCCTCATGATGAACCCAATGCGCCGTGTCCAATGCACAACACCCAGAAAAACTGCATCAAACCTACTCTCCTCTGTGCTAATCACGCGTGATCGCAATTTGGAGCGGCTGAGACCTTTTCGTATGCCCTCAAAACGTGCCACGACTTCGTCCATGATCGGTCTTTTGCTGGGATCATCTTGCACCATGTCGTTGACCAACCCCGCCATGAAATCGAACCCCACCTTTCCCTATCGATATTCAGTTTTTTTGAGCGGTCTCGAGAACTCATCGGACCTACTGTCATGAAGTCTTCTCTGATCATATTTCCGAGGTAGTATACGTCAGTGGGGAAAGGATTGCGAGGCTCGTCTGAGTGTTGGAATTCGGGTACAGATTTGTCGCCGCCCCATATTGAATCCTCAAATGGATCCTTGTTCGACGCATCATAATGACCCGAGATGCCAAAGTCGATGAAAAAATATTTTGGGGGGCGTTCTGTACGAGTGCGACGGCTGGCAAGCCCGCTGAGGTCTCGTTTTCTGTTTGGCCGTAATGGGTGAAACGGTTCGTCGTAAAGTATCTCGGCATCCATCATGATATTGAGCCCAATACAGTCCCTAGAGCCCAATGTAAGCGAGCGATCATTGATAGAACAAAGCCCATACCGGTGTGCAACGTGGTTCTTATGCATAAACTGCAAACCCTGTTATCTTTTTAGCCAATTACTAATTCCGAGTCCCCGCCAGAAAGGAACTAACCTCGAAGACTTGGCGAAAGAATTCAACTACCTCACCGATGGTCTCAAAGGGAGGTTCGTCATAGGGAAGAAGCAGTGGCATCACAAGGAGAGCACAATCGGCCTCATCTGGAGGATGAAGGACGTCGAAGGTGGGAACTGTGTGGTTTGTAGGATCGGTTCTGAGTTCTTCATTACAGAAATACTGAGCTATCGCGACTTCAATTGGATGCGTGGATATCTTCAACCGTTTGATAGCTACACAACGACCGTCACTTAAACGTGTTGCGTCCATTGGATTGGTCAACTGTGGATGTTGTCGGTTCTGGATCCCTCGAGTGTCTAAGACGCGCACCTGAACCATGGAATCCTCGCAGTCGGTCCAGTCGAGATTGCGCGTTTTCCATGAAGCTACCCATTCCGGGTGATAGCGAGGTCGAAGTTGGTAACCAGCCTCGTATAGCCACTGGTAATGATCCCTCCACCACCTTTCCCCTTCTCCAAGTTCGTGGGGTTGCCTTCTGGGGCGCCCAAAGGTTTCCAGGTGCAATTTGAGCATCAGTTGCCTGCGCTCTTCCTCCTGTGCAGCCCTTTGGGCCGCTAATTCCTTGCGCTTCTCGAGACAGCCTAGCATGAGGAAAGTTGACTACCGTCGCTACAATCGTGTAAGTTCCGACCCAATAATATAGTATGCAGATATTGTGGAGACATTATCGTCCGCCCGAAGTGGTAGCTGCTCACCGGCGCTCACCCACCAGCATCAGCAAACCAACCTTTTTCAATAGCCGAGCATACAGAGCCACAGCTGCACCAAAGTGCACTCCAGATTCTCACGGTTGCTACAGCTCGCCACAGTTGCCTACAGATGATCCAGTAGTGTCCAGCAGCACATCAAAAATATATATCTCGTGTTTTTTCTTAGGATAGAACTTACAGATAATTATCCACCAAAAATGCGTACAAGTTATCTAGTTATTTATGGTATAAAATGTGTTGAAATTTTGTTTCAAATACTACTATTGACATCAGGCCAATGAAATGTAGCAAAGACTTCCATTTTCTAGTAACAAGGGACTTGTCGAAATTTTATTTTGGTGTTACATGATTTCTAAATTCATGTGAATCTACTTTTTTCTTCATGCTCACTCTCACTTGCTCTTCCCCACAAACAACACGCCAAACAACGGATGCCTTGTTCTGTGACGGGTGCTCATTTTGCTGGTCTCCCATTCTCCTGCCCTAAACGTGAGTTTTGGGACCCACCTCAAAAATGGATCTTTCGCTTCAAAGCAGACCCGACGTCTCGAAAATGAACCCATCGCCTCAAATATGGATCCGATGTGTCGAAAGTGGACCCAACGAATCGAAATTTGATGCAACGAGTCAAACGGACCTGACATTTCAGTCCTGCCCGAAATGGCCATGGTGCCAGTGCTCGAAATCCATGACCCGACCACGAAATAGTTCACCCGCACTCGAAACGGTTTATCCCAACCTGCCTGCGAACTTTCGGCTGCACCTGTGCATTTCCAAATGCCCACCCTTGCGATTTTAGCCTCACCTGCACGTTTCCGCTGTCTCCGTTTTCAGCGCACCTGTACGTTCTCAACCCACCCGTACATTTTCACCCTCGCCCGCGTTTTCAGCCTTACCCGTGCGTTATTAGTTTCACCCGTGCATTTTTTACATTCACCCGAATCGTCCTGCAAGTCGTGTATCATAGATAACATGCTATTAGATTTGATTCTTTTTTTTTTTCATTATTTCTGGTGTGTACAATGGTGCGAAACTACTATCGAACAACTATCTGCCCCGGACTGGGACAAACCTTGCTGGGGGTGTCTGTCAGCCTGGACCCCTGTCCAGTCCAGTCCAGTCCAGTCTAGGTGAGGGCTAGTTTGCTGATGTACACAGTGCTTACAATTGTAACACTTTTGCATCACCATACTCCTGACAGTTGTCAGCTGTTCATGCATCAAAATTCTAGTATAGCCTGCGAGGTGGGTGACCATTTTTCTGCATGTGGGCGCATGTTTGTCTTGTGTTCGTTCACATGGATAACAAAAGCACCAAGGGAGGACGGGGTTGCCAGATGCAGTCAGCCACCCCCCATGGGCCAAAACCAGGAGCAACATGAGGCTGGAGCAGATGAGCGCGATGCTCAGCGAGCGCAAAAAGAGCTTACTGCGTTCGGTGCAGTTCATAAGCCCACTGACGGCAGGCTGGTCACCGGAGAAAAATGGTGGGCTGACCGCTATGAATTGCTGAAAGAACAGGGATACCTTTTGCGTCCACGTTTCTCGCCAGGCTGGGTTCCCTCTTGGGAAAACACGAACAAGCACTGGCTCGAGTGTGAAGACGGGCAGGCATATCCGGTATGCATGGTTCATGAGAGGTCCAGTCCCATTCTGACCAATCCTCAAGTTCCCGCATATCAATGATGCGACTCGGCTCTCCGATGGCAAATTTGTCACCCTCAAGAGAATCAAGAAATCAGTGCATCCTCATGAGGCCGATATTGGGTTATACTTCTCCTCTGGCCCGATGGCTTTGGAAGCTGCAAATCATTGTGTCCCTCTTGACGAAGTCATGTCTCTCGGTGACGGTGACGATGGCGACGCCATAATACTAGTCATGCCTTTACTACGCAGTTATACCTCACCTGAGTTCGACACGTTTGGAGAAGTGGTGGAATGTTTCCGTCAGCTTTTTGAGGTGATGCAACAGTAACAACGTTGTTCGTTTCTGACGGCTCCAAACAGGGCCTCGATTTCATGCACAAACATCGCGTTGCCCATCGGTACGCATGCCCCGACGTCTAAGTGGCCACCCGCTTACCTTTCCACAGTGATTGTATGAACAGAAACATTATGTTTGATGCAAGCCAGCTCTATCCTAAACCTTTCCATCCTGTGATCCCGGACCTCAAGCGCGACTTCAGTGGCTTCGGGAAACATTATTCTCGCACAGAACGCTCGCCAAAATACTACTTCATCGATTTTGGTATTTCCCGCCGCTACGACCCCTCCGATCCCAATCCCCTCGAAGTTCCGATTTGGGGAGGGGACAAAGAAGTACCTGAATTCCAAAATTCCAATGATCCTTGCAATCCATTTCCGACGGATGTATTTTACATCGGCAATGCTATTATGGAGGACTTCATCAATGTGACGTGCCCTGCATATTGATCCACGTGTATGCTGACGACACGGCAGACAAAACGGGGATTCCAATTCATTGAACCACTGGTTTCTGATATGGTACAACCAGACTCCACCAAGCGTCCGACGATGGAAGAAGTGGTAGCTCGTTTCGACAAAATTCATCGTGGCTTGAGCCGTTGGAAATTGCGTTCTCGCGTGGTTGATAAAGAAGAAACCGCGTTGGAAAAGGTTACACGTACTACTTCTCATTGGACACGACGCATTGGCTTTATCGCAAGACGTGTTCCAGCTACACGCGCTCCGTCATGATACTTAGGACCTATCTTTGTAGCTACCACTGATCGTATGCGATATCTCATATATGATCAAGGTATCACTCAGTCTAACGTCCTGAGGAAAACGGGGAGTGCAGCACAATGTCCACTTTATAGCGATGTTTCGATCTTTGCATGTGGTTATATGGTGAGTTCTCCGTACAATCTGTTCGAATTGTACGCGCTCACAGACTTGAGCACCTAAGAACACAAAATTCCTGGTGCTCGATAGTAACATTTGCAGTCGGTGGACACCAGTGCGACGATTTAAACCTCGGAGGTGATGGGCAGAATCACAATCTGAATCTGTGCTTCCCATTGTGAGTAGCAAATTCACCTCCCTATCTCTCATCGCACCTTCAAATCGAGGCTAAGAACTTTAGTCAAGAAATGTATCAGATTGACACTATTCAGGCTGGTCTCGTGTCATCGAGGGTACAACAGATTGGATTTGTCACAAGAGGCAATCTGGCTGTTCCCAAAAGGTCATCATGGACAAAGTATGGTGAACTTTGCAACTGGAACACTAACTCCAGAATCTTGGAAACCTGGAGGTTGTAACTCTGCTCTGCCACCAAGCAGAATCACTCAGAGTCTCAGCATCTGCTTGAAATCTGTCTGAAACTTCCATGGACTGTTATCCCACTTCATCATCCTCTCCTTATCATTACTCCCAAGCCTCTAGGGGTGCTCCATCATTATCTTACATTGCTTAACCCCATCTCCCTTCATGTTCCTGTTCATATTCCCCTGTTATCATTAGTAAGTGCTTCTCTGCCTACTCTGCTACACACATATATACTTATTTCTCACTTTGGATCCCTCAGTTGTTCTTTGCCCCTCTTGTGCAGTGGCTGAGGTGAGTTTATTCCATACCTATTTACTACCCATAGCTAATCCTTGGTAGTCTGGACAATCACTGCCCACTTATTGTTTTTGTCAATCATAAGGCTTATGTTGTAACATGTCTCTGTATAGGACATGTGTTGTCAGGATGGAGGGTACTCTTGGGACTCATCCTATTATCACTGAGATGAGGAAACTTCAAGAATGCACATCACCATGTGACTATTTACACCTACCACACCATAGATATTGGATCACATATTGTTATGAAGGGGATGACCAGTGGGATGCAATTAATCTGACAAATCTGACATATGGGTCCTGGCATGACCAGAAGATTTTGTTATGCCAATCCCCTTCAAGTGCACACAGCTTCTGATGGCTCACTTAATTTCTTCAAATACACATAGCACTACCCAAATCTCATACCTTCTGTTTGCTGCTGACAAGCCTCCAAGCCACCACACCCTGACATACACAAGAAACATGAGCAGATGTAATATTTGAATAATATACCATTTTGAGCCCATGTAGTGCTTTGGACCATAGGATATGGCCAGCCGAGGTTGACAATACCTCATACCAGATGGGCCAGCCAATTGTCAGCCAACCTACAGCCTGTAGTTGTAGGTTACAGATGGGTCGAGGTGTGAGGAAATCCCATATGATATGGGTTGGCTGAGTAGATATTTCAGCAAGAGTATTTTGAGTAATGGATGGGTTGATTGAGCTATGTCTGTAGGGAATCAATTAGACAATATAGGTATTCTGTAGGCATTGGGTGGGCCAAGGGATGGGGTGACCCATAAGTATGGGATGGGCCAAGGAATGGGTGACTCGTAGGTGTTGGGTGGGCCAAGGGATGGGTGACCTGTAGATGGGCCAAGGAATTGAATACTCGTAGGTATGGGATGGGCTGAGGAATAGCTGGCCCATAGGTATTGGATGGGCCAAGAAATGGGTGACTTGTAGGTATGGGATGGGCCAATGAATAGCTGGCCTTGGGATGGATGGTCTGGGATATCTACCCTCAGGTTTGTTAACCTGTGGTGAACAAACACTAAAGTAGATATTCCAGTGCCGACAAGCCCTATAGTAGATATCCAGGTGCCAAAACACTCTATAGTAGGTATCCCAATGCAACACAGCCAAGAGTAAATATCCCAATATGACAAAGCCAAGAGTAGATATTCTGATGTATGTATCAAAGCCAATAGTAAATATCCTGATATGCCAAATATTCCTATGTGCCAAAGCCAATAGTAAATATTCTGATGCAACAAAGCTGATAGTAGATATGCTGGTGCCAAAAGACCCAGTAGTTAATATCCAAGCCTCATTTCTCAGGGGGGAGGGATGGGGAGAGGAGGCACAGCATTGCCATCAGATGTGTCCCCTGAGGTATCATCCTCCATCTTCACACCCAGATGAGGCTATTGGTGCATGTGAAGATGGAGGGGAGATGGTGCCAACTTGCCTCCATTGGCAGAGGGGCTGACCAACTGAAGGCCAAGGTGTGATGACAGCTGACCCTCAGCCTCCAATGCAAGGAAACTGGATTGGGGATGGGAATTGGCCATTTCCAGATGAAGTCTCTGCATCTGGTGAGAGACTGACGCAGGCAGGGACAGTGACCTGTGGGATGAGGTGGGGAATGAAGGGGCTGCCAGCTGGCCCTGAACCTGTTCCCAAAGGGCCTTGACAACCCAGGCCAGACTGCTCACCTGCAGCTCAAGGTCTGGGACCCTTTCCTCCTGCAATTTGAGGCTTGCAACCTGGACCGTGAGGCCTTTGATGATTTGGTCTTTTGGGTCCGAGGATGGCCTGGGTCAAGGGTCAAGGAGGGGGTTGACTGGTGTGGTGATGAGGTTGAGGGCAGAAGCCTGGGGGATGGATTGGGGGAGGGAGACTGCAAGGGGGTGATAGACCCTGATGCTCTCTGATGGGGTCACTCCCACATCAATGCCTGTCAATGTCCACTTTCAGCCTTTGGATGGATGCCAATGGACAAAATCACTTACCAAATTTTGCCTTTTGGGCAACCGAAGGCATCTTCAGCCTCAATTTGGAGATGGAGGCCTTGGCCTTCTTTGATGGCAAGGGGCCAAGTCCCAAACTTGGAGCCTGGTTTGAGGGGGTAACTGGCACCTTCAATGTTGCCCAAGCAGATCAACAAGTGGGGTCTTGGGAAGGGCCTTCAATTCCTGCTGAGGTCGCTTTCTCTTCTGGGATAAGTTGCAGGACAGCTTGGCTTGGTAGTAAGGCATGCATGCCCCCATGGGGATGCCCATTTTTAACCGTCTAGTGCAATCCTTGGCATGCATGATGCAATGGTCACAGGCATCGGTAGAGGGTTGTGAGGACATTGCTGTTGGCTTTGATGATGTTGAGGCCTCTGGTTGGACTCCGTCTTCGGCATCCATGAACTCCCAAGCTTTACTCACCTGGGAGCAGGATTGGGTCTGTGACTTTTTCTTTGGTTTTCTCTTCCTGCTTTGGCCCCTGGTTTCTTCATTGGTCCCAGCCACCAAGTCTCCCCCTGCAATTGGCCCTCCCAACTCCAACCCTGCAGCCCCACACTCCTGACCTGTATCAGATCCCTTTTCCAGCTTCTCTTTCTTTTTCTCCTTCTTCTCCTTCCTTCCTTTCTTTTTCTTCCCCTTTTCACCATCCTCAGCACCCTGTTTACCATCCAAAGCCTGCTTCCCCTCCATCTTGTTCCCACCTGCCTCCATGGCTCCACCCTGTTCCAGAGGGTCTACCCCTTTACCTAATGGACTTGTGGACCTGGGCCCAGATGTGGGTGCTGACCTTGGGGCCAGGCTTGAGTATGGCCTGCAGGAGGGGCCACCCTCAGGTGATGACCTGGTCAATGGGGAACATCTGCATTTCTGCAGCGATCACTGCTGACGGAACCTTGGCACCAGGCAGGTACTTAGCCCAAACCTTGTCCTGTGCACCACATTAGCATGTAAATAAAAGCAATGGATGGAATACTCACCAATATCTTGTTGATGGCAATGACTGCCATCTTCCATTCCTCAACCCTGGACTTGCCTCGGATGTCAGAAATGGTTTGTCAGATATCTTGGCTGGCCTTCTCAGCAAAAGCCTCAAACTCAGAAATGGTGTTGTTGGATGTGGAAGACATTGTTTTTAAGGTTAGTTGATGAAGCTTTGTTGGTTTGGAAAGTGGGATGGGTGTGGTTGAGGTGAAAGGATTGTTACAATCCTGAAATGGATTTAAATAGGGTCTGGCAACAGGATAGCCAAATTATGACTGGGATTTCACATTTGGTCGGAAACCTTATAAATTTACTCCAGCCATAAATATGCCAAACAACTTCTCCCCATCTACAATTCACCCACTACTAAGATCTTCCTATCTTCCATCCTTTCTGGCACCTTATGTCTACCCAAAGTTACCAAATGAAGCCAGTTTGACATGGAAGCCAACAGCAATGCTGCAGGTTGGGTTAGGTTTGATGGTGAGTTAGCTCCTTACCTCCACACAATAATGGAAGCTCAATCATCTAGACATCACTATGGAGATCAATCCACCATCCTCCTCAGATCACTTCCTCCCCCCTTCCATTCCATCCCAGAGTTCTTCATGGGACTTCTCCACCCCCCAAGGTTCTACTGGAGAACTTCCTGATTCTCCAGAATTCCAGCCTCCACCAATTCCAACAGATTTGATTGCAACATTGCCAGAGGATCTCAGAAGTATCATATTTTCCAACACCTCCAGTGATATCCAACAGTCTGAACTTCCCCATCCCGCCAATGCTTCTGATCCACTTACTATAGTGGAAGGTGATGAATCCCCAGACCATGTGCTTCATCACATCCAAGCTCACATCCTTGATGTCCCCTATCCATGCCTTGCCTATATGACTGACCATGGACACTGCATTGACCTTGGCTTGCTTCTTCTTTTCCAGAGGGCTGGTATCCAAGTTGCTGTTGGTGTTGGTCAGACTTTCCTCTTCATCTGAAGCCAAGTCCCCTAGAGCCTTCTTTGCATACTCCATCCATCTTTGATGAGTGCCCCCCCACCCATTGAAAGCCTCTCCATCTTCTATCTGATCATTGATGTCATATCTATTCAGAGGTC
>KN826100.1:0-10334 GCA_000827395.1 Paxillus rubicundulus Ve08.2h10
TGTTCCTGTTCCTATTCCCTTTATTATCATTAGCAAGTGCTTCTCCGCCCACTCCACTACATATATATACTTACTTTTTACTTTGGATTCCTCAGTCGTTCTTTGCCCCTCTTTGGCAGCAGCTGAGGTGAGTTTCCTTTATACCTATTTACTACTCCTAGCTAATCCCTAGTAGTCTGGGCAATCACTGCCCTATTATAGTTTTTGTCACAAATACCCAGCCAAACCTGGACCTTACTCTGCTTGACTCCAGACCTTGACATTACAATCAAAAAAGTGGTTCTATTTTGTCAGCATGGAGGGCAAGAGACCAGACCACATTGTACAAAAAAGAAGAGCTATCTAAACACTCTCATCCACCTCCACCACCTCCTCACTCCAACCATTCAAGGCCTCCCCAGCCTCCACCACTTCCTCTTCCTCAAAATCCTCCTCTGACCCCACCTCTGGCTCCTTTGGAATGAACTTCAGGTCTAGGCAACCCCATATTTCCTTCAGGATGCCTAGCATTTGCTCTGTCTGCATGCAGCTCTCCACAGCTGCACACCTCCTGTCCATGGCCATGTTCTGCATCTCTGTGACCACTGCCATGAAGACCACCATGAGCACACCAAGCATGTCATGGTATTCCTCTGCTTCCTCTGCCTTCTCTGCCTCCTCTGCCTCCTTGTCCTCCTCCTCTGCCTCCTTGTCCTCCTCCTCTGCCTCCTCATTGTATGTGCCTTCTTCTTCCCAGCCCACAGCAACATCACTTCCTCCCACTTCCTCCACTGTATTGGCTGCAAATTCCCCAGCTGCTCACACCTGTGCTTCAGTTGACAACAACAGTCACATGAATTCACCTTGCTACTTCCAGCCACCTTCATCTTGCACACCACCCTGGCACCTGAGCATCCATAACATGGGGCTAGGCCCCCTGCCTGCTCCACTTGCTGCCACCTTTGACTGCTTGCCCTTTGAAGGGCCCACAACCAAGCTCTGTTTCAACTCCAATAAAGATCAGCAAAATTCCTATTAAAACTACTGAGATACTCACCTGCACCCATGCAATCTCCTCCACATGCACATTTGCCTCTGCCTCCACTCTCCTCCATGCCTCTTCCTCTGCCTCCTCCTCTGCCTTCCACCTCACCTCCTCTTCTGCCCTCTGACACTCTGCCTCCTTCCATGCCTTCATACAACACCTGCACTCTGTGCTCTTCCTCTCATACAAGTTGTTGTCATTGTTGTCATCATGCTCACAGAGCTATTCATCACTCCACTTGGTGAGATCATTAGCAATGGATGAAGACATGATGGGGGATGATAATATGCAGGCAAAAGTTTTCCATCATCCAAGTAATACCAACTCCATGCTCCAATTCAATCCCTGCCAGAATTACACTCCATTGTACCCTCAGGGGTTTGGGCCTAAGGGGGGATACTGTCATATCCCATGTTGCGCAAGTCAACTCCACCCCTCTGGAGCCTGCTCCAGCCCAAGTCTGCTTTTCTGCCCCTACATAAAGTCCACAAGTCCACTTTTCTGCTTATCTCTAATACTTCTGATTCTGTGCCTTGTTCCTCATCCTTTATACTTTGACAGACACTTGACATATCTAATAACTCCACCTTCCAATTCATTCCATTCTGACTCACTTTGACTTGTTCTGACTCACCTTGACTCCTCCTGGCCTGTTCCAATTACTTTGACTCATATTCTGTCCAACTCCAGTACTTCAGTGCCCTCTGTGTTTACTTGTCACTATAGTATATAAACTGTCCTTGTATTCTGTATTCTGTAGTTCAAATATCAACTATAATCACTCCTCTCATCTGGTCCTCCTAAGATCTCCATCAACACTTGAAGCTAGTCTTCTTGTCATCACTCTGACCCTCTGACCTCTGACTACTCCCTCACTGCTCTGCTCTGCCATTACTCCACCCCTCTGCTAGATACCAGACAGAACTTAGACAAGGGTGCAACACATAAGTTAAAGCTGACATCTACTATCATACCTCTGAAAACTCCAGACAACCCAGAGGAACCAGATTTAACATGGCCCTTAAATGGTTTGAGCCCAACCTCCTTCACATGGAAGATCCAAACCTCTGTCTGCTTTGTATGGATGATTACTGCAAATTCCTACTTGAACTCCAGACCAACTTTGGTCCCCATGACCCCATCACAGATGCAGAACATCAGCTAGACAACCTCTCCATGAAGGATGGTCAACACATCAACAAATACATTGTGGAGTTTAACTGCATTGCATCCCAAGTCCACAGGTACAACAACAGTGCACTCTGCCCCCACTTCTATAGCAGACTTCTGGAAACTCTGTACCCTCTCACAAGGTATTTATGTGCACTACTTGAAGCACAAGTCTTGACGGAAACTATAATAGGGCAGTGATTGCCCAAACTACTAGGGATTAGCTAGGAGTAATAAATAGGTATAAAGTAAACTCACCTCAGCCACTGCCAAAGAGGGGCAAAGAATGGCTGAATAATCCAAAGTGAAAACAAAGTATATGTATATAGTGGAGTGGGCAGAGAAGCACTCACTAATGAGAATCAGGGTAATAGGAACAGGAACAAGGAGGAAATGGAATTAAGTGATGTAAGGAAGTGATGGAGCATCCCTGAAGGCTCCAGAGCAATGATAAGAAAAGGATGATGATGTATGGTAAAAGTCTGTGTGAGTTCTGCATGAATTCCAAGCAGACACTGAAACTCTGAGCAGTTCTGCCTGGTGGTGGAGCAGAGGTACAAACTCCAACATTTCAGAAGTGCGGAGTTGGTGTTCCAGTTCCGGAGTTCACTGTGTTTTGTCAAGTCTAAAATCAGCTGCCAAATGAAACCTGCAAATCCACCTCTGTCCAAACAACCTACTTTGTCCTCTGCCAAGTCAGCATCCAATCCCACCAACTCCACTTCCATCAACAACTCCAACTCAAGGGCAAAGCCCTACCCTTTCATCCTCCCCAACCCAACCTCTCACAGAAGCTTGGCAAAGACAGCAAGCTGATCTCTGAGGAGCAAAAGCACTGATTCAACCTTATGCTCTGCATGTTCTGTGGTGGCTCTAGCCATATGGCAAAGTATTTCTGCAAGTCCATCTCCAAGGCATCCAAAGCTCACACTGCCATGACCTCTTCCCTGCTGGAAGCTAATCCAGCCGCCTCTGCCTCAGAGGCAAAAAAACAGCCAGCAACTCCTGAAATTACACACAGAATGGGAGTTGTGTTGACTCCAGCTGTGCATGCAAGGAGATGAAACTCAATGTGCGCACTCTTTCCAATCCTAATTCCCTGACTCCATCTGTTACTATACTTTCCTATGACATCCTTGGTTTTCCTGCTCTCTTAGATTCTGGTTCAAATGACTGTTTGATAGATACTACTTTTGTCACAAGAAACAAAATTCAAACTTATTCTGTACTGCCAATTCTCCTACATTTATTCAATGGTACTTCAAATTCCTACATTACTGAAGCCATAGATCTTTCCACTCATTTCCTCACTGGTGATATCACCTCCACTGCATTTTATATAACTCTGTTGGACTCTGCCTGCTCAGTTGTTCTAGGACACAACTGGCTCACCCACTACGATCCATTGATCGACTTGGTATTAGGCAGTATCACATTCCATTCAATCCAGCAGCAAGTGCCAATACCTCCAACATCACCTCCACAACCTCTGGGACTCCCTCCACCAGCTAACTCCACCTCTGCCAATATGCCATGTTTCTCCAACTGCAAGGCTCCTCACCACAAACATAACCTAAAGATTGACTTGGACAAAGGAGCATCTCCACTGCTTGGTACCCTATACTCCCTTTCTGCCACCAAGCTTGACTCCCTTCATGCATTCCTTGACAAACACCTTGCTAATGGCTTCATCTGCCCTCCCTCCTCTGGAACAAACTCCATGTCCATGTTCTGCTAGATCTCCTCAAGCATCCCCAGCATCCTCACTGCCTAAGGAGGGCTAAGAACAACAACTGAGGACTCTGAAGGGAAAAGTAAGTATATGTATGTACTGCAATGGGTGGAGAAGTGCTTGCTAATGACAGTGACAAAAACTATAAGGGGGCAGTGATTTCCCAGACTACTAGGATTAGCTAGGAGTAATAAACAGGTATAAAGTAAACTCACCTCATCTGCTGCCTAAGGAGGGCAAAGAACAACTGAGGAATCTGAAGTAAAAGTAAGTATAGATATATACTAGAATGGGTGGAGAAGTGCTTGCTAATAATGACAGGGTCAGGAACAGGAACATTGAATGGAGATGGAAATGGGGTTAAGCAATATAAGATAATAATGGAATGCCCCTGGAGGCTTGGGAGTAATGATGACAAAGGGATGGTAGAATAGGATGATGGTTCACACAAGTTCCAGATGGACCCCAAGCAACTCAGGATAAATTACAAGCAGACTATGGGACTCCAAGACTCCAAGTTGTTCCACATATGGGCAGAGCAGAATCATGATCTCTTGATCTCTGCATTTTCAAGGTTCTAGAGTTGGCATTCCAGTTCCAGAGTTCACTGTACTTTGTCAGACAGGAGATCAGGAATAAATCTAGGAACATAAAAGATATGGAATGGGGAGTTAGGCAATGTAGGATAAGGACAGGAATACCCCTGGAAGATTTGGAGTGGTAGCCAGACTTGATAAGACAATGAGATAACAGCCTGGATGGGTTCCAGATGGACTCCAGACAAGGTCCATGGGTCCACAGAGACTCCAAGTGATTTCATATGGAAACTCTGGGTTTTCATGATGGTGTTCTGGGTTTCCATGGCTGTGTCCCAGGTTTCCAGACTCTGGAGCTCACTGTACTTTGTCAGAACAAACATGTCCTTCTGGACTAGCCATAAGCTCACAAAGAGTGGCACCTATCAAAATGTAACTTTGCAGCATCCATGGCATTCTCCATAGGCTACATATGTACATATCATCAGGGTGTAGGTCAGTTCAAATGATGGAAAGGTGGTGGTGTACTTAATCAGCTATGACTTTGGGAAACCATCCAAAAAGAATGCATCCTGCACTGTCTCAGCAATATTTTTGTGGGCAATAGAGGGTGCAGAAATTTCCAAGAATCTTCTGCAATACTCCCTGAGTTCATCTTGATTGCACATGTATTTACATAGCATGATAATCCTGTACTAAATATTGATGACCAGCACAATAGTAATGGTCAGTGCCCTCACATCTGGGGTACAAATTCTTGACCACAATGGAAAAGGCATCCCAGTCTCTACCTGAGGCAGCTGTGAGCATCTGACAGTCTTCTGCTTTGTCAAGATTGGATTGACACATCTGATGGCTGCTTTGATCTGGGCTTCTTCTGAGATCTGGGCAACTTCTCCAAGGATCTCTATATCCTTGAAGAAGTGTGGAATATGGGCAGGGGTCTTGCCATCAAACTTTGGGGTATCCTGTGATCCAGGTAACAGCATTGACACTGGATCACCTGCCATGTTATATTTCCATAAAGGATTAGTGTTGGATTATATATTGTGGCATGGCTGTGCTGGTCCCAGTAAATGATTGGGAAACATAGAGGGATTAAAAGAACAGATGAGCAAAGTCAAAAGATAAAGGGGACAATAGTTTAGAAGGTGGCAGGGGGGTAAGAGGCAAATAGAAAAGGGAGGGGGCTGTTAGGATCTGGGTCCTCTGGGCTGTCCAGAGTTGTCGGAGGCAGAGCAGATGTTGGCTTCAACTTATGTGTTGTGCCCTTGTCCGAATTCAGTCCAGTATTTACAAAGGGGTGGAATAATGGAGTAACAGCAGAGTGGAGCAATGGCGGAACAGAGTAGTAAAGGGGGTTTAGAGGTCAGAGGGTCAGAGTGATGACAAGAAGACTAGCTTCAAGTGTCGAGCAAAGGACTTAGGGTGGACAGAGAAGAGGAGTAATCAAAGTTGATATTCAAACTGCAGAATATGAAGTACAATATGAGTTTATATACTACAGGGACAAGTAAACATGGAGGGTACCAGAGTACTGGAGTTGAGCAGAATATGAGTCAGAAGTATTGGAATGAGTCAAGAGGAGTTGAAGTGAGTCAGAGTGGAAATAATCGGAAGGTGGAATATTAGAGATGTCAAAGGTATGAATGATAAGAAATCAAGGCACAGGAACGGAAGTATTAGAATGGAGCAGAAATGCAGAGAAACGGAGAAGTGGAAAGTGGACTTGCATATGGGCGGAAAAGCGGACTTGGTCCAGAGAGGGCTCCAGAGGAGCAGAGTTGACTTGCATGACACAGGATATGACAGGATCCCCCCTTTAGGCCTGAACCCCCGAGAGCAAAGTAGGGTTGGAATTCTGCAGAGATTGAATCAGAGTGCAGAGTCAGTATAACTTGGATGGAAAAACTTTCACCTGCATCCTATCATCCTTCATCATGTCTTCATCAGCCAACAACGATCCCACCAAATGGAGCAACAAACAGCTCGACGACAATGACAAATTGTTTGAGAAGAAGAGCGCAGAGTGCAGGCATTGCATAAAGGCACAGAAAGGTGGAGCATCGGAGGGTGGAAGGCTGAGGAGGAGGCGAAGCACAAGGCAGGGGTAGAAGCATGGAGGAAAGCAGAGGTGGATGCAAAGGCACACGTGGAGAAGGTTGCAAGGGCACAGGTGAGTGACTCAGTAATTTTAATATATGTTCCTCACTGTTTTTTTTTTATTGGAGTCGAAGCAGAGCTTGGTCGTGGGCCTGTCCAAGGGCAAACAGCCGAAGGTGGCAGCAGAGGTCATTTCTTGGGCGCTGGGGCAGCATGTGAGATGAAGGCAGCCAGGAGTAGCAAGGTAAGGTCATCTGGCCACTGTTGCTGACTGAAGCACAAGTGTGAGTGGCCAGGGGACATGCAGCCAACACAGTGAAGGAAACAGGAGGAGGTCATGTTGCTGTGGGCTGGGAAGAAGAAGGCACAGATGTGGAGTCTGGCAGTGGACGAGGAGGAGGTGGAGGTGGAGGTGGAGGTGGACAAAGAGGAAGAGGACCATGACATGCTTGGTGTGCTCACAGAGGTCCTTGTGGCGGTAGTGGTGGAGATGTGGAATATGGCTGCAGACAGGAGGCGCATGGCTGCAGAGAGCCATGCACAGGTGGAGAGGATGCTAGGCACCCTGGAGGAAATCCAGGGTTGCCTAGACCCGGAGTTCACTCCAGAGGAGCTGGAGGAGGAGGAGGAGGAGGAGGAGGAGGAGGAGGAGTTCGAGGAAGAGGAAGTGGCGGAGGCAGCCGAGGAGAGGGAGGCCTTGAAGGGCTGGAGTGAGGAGGAGGTGGAGGTGGATGAAAGTGTATAATGTAGTCTGGTCCCTCACCCTTCGCACTGACAAATAAAAGTAGTTATGCTCTTAATGTTGGAACTGGCAGATTAAGGACTGGAGTTAAGCAGAGTAAGGCCCAGATTTAGTGGGGTATTTGGAATGGAAGTGTTCAACCAATTCAGAGATGTGCCCAAGTTCCATTTCTAGTAACCAAGAGGTTTCTTCATCAGTCCCTTCATAACCGGCCCAGCAGATGAGGTAGAGTAGTTGGCAGTGTCTTCTCCAGCGGTCAATTTTCGAGTCTAGGATTTTTGGGTTCATTGTCTATTATGACCAGAGGCAGCAGAGGTTGGTTCCTGTTGGGGATGGTGTTTGGGACTGCTGGTTCTAGTTGGGAGACATGGAAAATGGGGTGAATGGAGTTCATGGTGTTGGGTAGGCAGAGGGTGAAGGAGTGGGTGCCAGGTTGTGTGATGATAGGATAGGGACCAAGGTTTTTCTCTGATAGTTTCTTAGAGGGTCAGGTGGAGCGGAAGTACTTGGCTTCGATGAAGATGAGGTCTCCAACTTTGAAGTCCAGAGCTGGAGTTTGTCTGGCATTGGCAGGACTTTGGTAGCATTGTTGTGCGAGGGCCATCTCCAAGTGGAGGAACTGATGCAATTCATCTAAGTCGATGGCATATTCGCGTGCACGAGTGGAGGTGAGATTGTGCTCCAGATGGACGGAGATGTTCGGGTGGTAGCCTTTGTTGGCAAAGAATGGTGATACTCCAGTGGTGGCACTTGGTGTGTTGTTGTAAGCAAATTCCGCAAGTGGTAGGAGTTCCAACCAGTTGTCTTGCTGGTAGTTGCAGTAGATCCATAGGTATTGTTCAAGTGTCTGATTCATCCATTCAGTCTTTCCATCTCCCTCCAGGTGGTAACCGGAGGTGAAGTGGAGGCGAATGTCAAGGGCTTTGCCAAGGGAGCAGAAGAAGTGGGAAACGAACTCAGAACCCCAGTCAGAGGTGATGTGCGAGGGAACTCTGTGCTTGGAAAACACATGGAGTAAGAATAACTTGGCTAGTTCCGGAGACATGATGGTGTTGTGCATCAGAATGAAGATGCATTGTTTGGAGAGGCGGTCAACAACTACGAGAATGGCAGTGAAACCAGAGGACATGGGGAGTTGTTCGATGAAATCCATGGAGATGGAGTTCCAAGGTTTCTCCAGGATTGGGAGTTGCTTGAGAAGTCTGTATGGGTGGTGCCTAGGGACTTTGGCATGGGTGCAGGTGGTACAGGAGCTGACATATTCTTTGATGAATGTATGGAGTCCTGGCCATGTATATTCACATTGGATGAGTTCTAAAGTCCAGTTTTGACCAAAATGTCTGGATAGGGGGTGGTCATGTTTGTAGCAGAGTACGTGGAAGCAGAGGTCATTTACGTCTGGGACATAGATCCAGTTATTGAGGTGGAGGTAGCCCTCGGAGTCTACTGTCCAGCGGGAGTTGAACATGTCGGACATGTGAGCAGAGGCAACTTGGTCGGAGGGGAGTGTGAATAGGATGTCCTGATGGAGTTGCTCAACATCAAACAGGGTGCTTGTGTGGAGTACAGGGTGTACGAGGATGGTAGCTTGGAGGGACAAAGCAAGCTGTTCTTGGGTGAAAACAGGTCTGAGGTTGTGAGGATTGACCCAAGCATAGTCCTTATCCCCCTCTTTTGGGTAGATGTCCCAGCATCTAGTGAGGGCATTGGGTTTGGCTCCAAGTTTTCTGGGGCGGAAGCAGTTGATGAGGTTGAACTGAGAGAGGAACTCCAACCAGTGGGCTTGGCAACATGTCAGGATTTTGGAGGTGGAGAAGTATTCAAGGTTTTTATGGTCCATGACAATGTTGACCAGAGTTGCAGAGCCCTCTAGGTAGTGGCACCAGGAGCAGAATGCTTCATGGATGGCAAGGAGTTCTTTGTCATGGGTGTCATAGTTGAGCTCCAGAGCAGTGAGGGTCCAGGAGTAGAACGTGACTGGGTGGAGTTTGTCATCCGGGCAGCAGATGGAAAGGATGCCAGCGATGGCGTAGTCAGAGGCGTCAGTCTCAATGATGATAGGGGCATCAGGAACCCAATGAGTAAGAACAGGAGCGGAGGTGAAGGTGTCTTTCAAATGCCGGAAAGCAGAGTGGCATTCATTGGAGAAGTTCCATGGAGTGTTCTTCTGGGTGAGGCGGGTGAGCGGAACAACAATGTTGGAATAATTATAGATGAAATGGTGGTAGAAGTTGGCAAAGCCAAGGAAGGACTGGATGTCCTTGACTTTATGAAGTTCTGGCCAATTGGAAATGGCTTTGACTTTGTCGGCAGACATAGTCAGGCTGCTAGGAGAGAGGAGGTATCTGAGGTATTCAACAGAGGTGTGGAATTTGCACTTCTCTGGTTTAGCATATAATCCATGCTTTCAGAGTCAACAGAGTACCTCACGGATGTGCTCTTTGTGAGAGGCCATGTCCTGGGAGTAGATGAGGATGTCGTCCAGATAGACTACAATGCAAACATCAAGCATATCAGCAAAGATTGTATTGATAAAACATTGCAAAGCCACCAGAGCATTGGTCAAACTGAACAGCATTTCTAGCCACTCATAGGAGCCATAGCGGGTGTGGAAGGCAGTCTTCCATTTGTCTCTGGGCGCGATGTGGACGAGATGGTAGGTATGCTGGAGGTTAATTTTTGTATAGACTTTACCATGGCTTGGGGAGTCAAGGAGGTCAGAGATGAGCAGGAGTGGATAGCGGTCCTTCTTTGTGATTTTGTTGAGTCCTTGGAAGTCAACACAAAGGCGGAGTGAACCATCCTTCTTGTGGACAAAGAGAACCAGAGCGGCATGAGCAGAGGAGGAAGGGCAGATGAAGCCATTAGTGAGGTGTTCATCAAGGAAAGTGTGGAGGGAATCCAGCTCGGTGGCAGAGAGGGAATGGATGGTTCTGAGTAGTGTTGCCTCAGCTTGGCTTTTCATTTCTGTGGCTTTTTGTGCAGCTTTTGCTTGTAGCATCCACATTTCTTTGTGGATCTTGATGC
>KN826101.1:0-10329 GCA_000827395.1 Paxillus rubicundulus Ve08.2h10
TATAAACCCTGTACTTCGCTTGGATACAACCCAAGCCAGATCTATGCAATACATTGCTTAACCAGCAATCCCTTGATCCTCTGAGCTACGCTTCACTCGATTGGCCTATAGTCTGCCATTAAAGACTTCTGATACTAGATCTAGTTCAACTGTCATCGTTGAACTTGTTGGTGTTATTGCTGCGAGCTCTTAGGATCTCACAAGCGTAACAAGCGGAGGTTGACAAAAACCCATACCAGATGGGCCAGCTGATTGTCAGCCAACTATGAATGGCTGGGGATAGGGTTTGTTGGCACCAAGATATCTACTATCTGACAAAATACAGTGAACTCCAAAACTGGAACACCAACTCCACATTTCTGGAATGTTGGAGTTCCTACCTCTGCTCCACCACCAGGCAGATCCGCTCAGAGTTTCAGTGCCCATTTGGAAATCCATGCGGAGTTCATGCAGACTCTTATCGTATCACACCATTCTTCACTTGTCATCACTCCTGAGCCTCCAGAGATGCTCCATCACTCTCTTACATCACTTAATTCCATTTCCCCCTTGTTCCTGTTCCTGTTCCCTTCATTATCATTAGTGAGTGCTTCTCCGCCCACTCCACTACATATATATCCTTATTTTTCACTTTGGATTCCTCAGTTGTTCTTTGCCCCTCTTTGGCAGTGGCTGAGGTGAGTTTACTTTATACCTATTTACTACTCCTAGCTAATCCCTAGTAGTCTGGGTAATCACTGCCCTATTATAGGTGAATATAGTCATTCTTTGCCCCTCTTTGGCAGCAGCTGAGTCTGGGCAATCACTGCCCTATTATAGCCCTATTATAGTTTTTGTCACTGGCAAGAGACAAATGCAGACAGGGGCAGTGACCTGTGGGATGAGGTGGGGAATGAAGGGGCTGCCAGCTGGCCCTGCATCTATTCCCAAAGGGCCTTGACGACCTGTGCCAGACTGCTCACCTGTAGGTCAAGGTTGGGGATTTTTTCCACCTGCTTTTCAAGGCTTGCAACATAAACCTCAAGGCCTTTGATGATTTTGTCCTTTGGGTCTGAGGATGGCCTGGATTGAGTGTCAAGCAGGGGGTTGAGAGGTGTGGCAATGAGTTTGAGGGCAGAAGCATGGGGAATGGATCAGGGGGAGGGCCTACAAGGGGGTGATTGACCTTGATGCTCTCTGATGGGGTCACTCTAACATCAATGCCTGTCAATATCAGCTTTCAGGGTTTGGCTGAATGCCAATGGATAAAATGACTTACAAAATTTTGCCTGGCATGTGCAGCCTCAATTTGGAGACCAAGACCTTAGCCTTCTTTGATGTTGAGGGGCCAGGTCCCAAACTTGAAGCCCAGTTTGAGGGGGTAACCAGTGCTGCAGATGTCACCTGAGAAGATTGCCGAGATGGGCCTTGGGAAGGGGCTTGGGACAGAGCCTTTGAAGTTTGAGGGGCTTGGCTTGGGGCCCTCAACTCCTCCTGAGGTCGCTTGGTAAGCCAGGATAAGTTGTAGGCCAGCTTGGCTTGGTTGCAAGGGACACATGCCCCCATGGAGATGCCCATTTTGAACCATCTAGTGCAATCCTTTGTTTGCCTGATGAAATGGTTGCAGGTGTCAGTAGAGGGTTGTGAGGACATCACTGTTGGCTTTGATGATGTCAAGGCCTCCAGTTGAACTTCATCTTCAGCATTGATGAACTCCTAAGATTTACTCACCTGGGAGTGGAATCTGGTCTGCAACTTTTCTTTGGCTTTCTCTCCTGGCTCAGCCCCTGGTTTCTTTGGTGGTCCCAACCCCTGAGTCTCCCCCTGCAGTCAGCCCTCCCAACTCTGGCCCTGTGGCCCTGAACTCCTTACCTCCATTGGATCCCTTGGCTGGCCTCTCTGTTGTCTTCTTCTCCTTCTCCTTCTCCTTCTCCTTCTCCTTCTCTTTCTTTTTCTTCCCCTTTCCCCCATCCTTGCCACCCTGTTTACCATCCAGAGTCTGCTTCCCATTGACCTTACTCCCACCTGCCTTCACAACTCCACTGCACTCCAAAGGGTCCACCCCTTTACCTTTCAGAATGGACTTGGGGGGCTGGGCCCAGATGTGGGTACTGACCTCAGAGCCCAGCTGGGGTGTGGCCTGCAGGAGGGACCATCCTCAGGTAATGACCTGGTCAATTTGGAACATCTGCATTTCTGCAGTGATGACCAGGGATAGAACCTTGGCACCAGGCAGGTATTTAGCACAAACCTTGTCCTGTGCACCATACTAGCATGGCAATGACTGTCATCTTCCATTCCTTGACCCCAGACTTGCCTTGGATGTCAGAAATGATGCATCAGATATCTTGGCTGGCCTTCTTAGCAAAAGCCTTGAACTCAGAAATGGCATTGGTGCATGGAGAAGACATTGTTTGATTGGTTTGTTGATGAAGCTGTGTTGGCTTAGAAAATGGGATGGGTGTGGTTGGGGTGAAAGGATTATTACAGTCCTGAAATGGATTTAAATAGGGTCCAACAACAGGATAGCCAAATTATGACTGTAGGACTCTACATTCAGTTAGAAACCTTATAAATTTACTCCAGCCATAAATATGCTGAACAACTTCTCCCCATCTACAATTCACCCACTCCTAAGATCTTCCTAATTTTGATCCTTTCTGGCACCTTATGTCTACCCAATGTTACTGAAGCCAGTTTGACATGGAAGCTGAAAGCAATGCCACAGGTCAGGTCAGGTTTGATGGTAAGTTACATAGCTCCATACATCCACAGGATAATGGAAGCTCAATCCTCTAGACAACACCATGGAGATTGACCCACTATCCTCCTTGGATCACTTCCTCCCACCTTCCATTCCATCCCAGAGTTCTTCATGGGACTTCTCTACACCCCGAGGTTCTACTGGAGAACTTCTTGATTCTCAGGAATTCCAGCCCCCACTGGTTCCAACAGATTTGATTGCCACCTTGCCAGAGGATCTGAAAAACATCAGGTTTCCAACACCTCCAGTGATGTCTGATAGTCTGACCTTCCCTACCCCGCCATTGCTTCCTGAGGTCAACATGTTATCTGTTCCATCCCCACTCCAAAGCCTATCAGCATCCCAGACTCCCATCATCCCATTCCCAGGTTCAGAACTCCCACCTCCCCCTCCTGTGCCATCAAACTCTCAAAGTGATCTGAACATCGACAAGGACAGAATTCTTCCAGGAATGGCCACCCTTGGTCACATCCCCACCTGTGGATCCTTGTCCAAGGAGAGGCTTCAGTCCATCCTTAGGACCTTGTTGGATCGGCCACCTACAGCAGAGAGAGATCTCAGCCCCAAGGAGTCCACCCATTTGGAGTGTTGTCAGTTCATTCCCATTCTTTCACTGAAACCCCTATAGACCAACAGATATACCAAACATACCACCTGTTTAAGGAGGTTCAGAACAGGATCACCCCCATCTCCCTACACCAGGACCAATTCCTACTGATGGCATATGTCCATTATGTGGATAGGTTCCTGGATCTTTCAGACCAGAATCTGGAACTTGTCTTGCTGATGCAGAGGATGGATGAAACCATACACCACATAGATGAGGTGTTGGCCAAGCTTAGGAGATAAACTTCTGGAGTTATGTAAATTGTAGATAGATGACTTATTGTATGGTGCCACAGGATTCTGTACCATATATCAAGTATACCTGTTAAGATGCTAAGTCCTCCGGGCTGTCCAGAGTTGTTGGAGGCGGAGTGGACGTTGGCTTCAACTTATGTGTTGCGCCCTTGTCCAAGTTCAGTCCAATATTTATGAAGGGCAGAGATGAGGAACAGAGGAGCAGAGCAAAGGAGCGGAGTGACAGCGGTACGGAGTAGTAGGATGAGTTATCAGAGGTCAGAGGTCGGAGGGTCAGAGTGACAACAAGAAGGCTGGCTTCAAGTGTTGAGCGAGGGACTTAAGTTGGGCAGAGAGGAGGAGTGATCAAAGTTGATATTTGAACTGAGGAATACAGAATATAAGAGGGGTTTATATACTACAGGACAAGTGAACATGGAGGGCACCGGAGTGCCGGAGTGAAGCAGGATGTGAGTCAGAGATGTCAAAGAGATAGGATTAAGTTGGGAAAATGTCAGAACATCGGGAAATGTCAGAAATTGGATTAATCAGAAGGTGGGAACATTAGATATATCAAATGTCTGTCAAAGATGTGAATGACAAGGAATCAAGGCACAGGAACGGGAATGTTAAGGAGAAGGCGGAAATGTGGAGAAACAGAGAAACAGAGAAACAGAGAAATGGAGAAATGGAGAAACGGAGAAACGTAAGGCGGAGAAAGTGGACTTGGTCCAGAGTGGGCTCCGGAGAAGCAGAGTTGACTTTGCATGGCACAGAATATGACAATACCTCTATATCATTCATTTCCATTTCCTTTTGTCAACCAAGGCAACATGGTGGCTTTCTTCCGGGAGTTGGGTTCATTTGGGTCTTCTCTGTTGCTTGTCCAAGTCTAAATATATATATATATGAGTCCATCAGACAGCTCAAGTAGACAAAACCAGCTTACCATTGTCCAACCTTTCCCGACTTTCCCAGGGTACCCTTTCAGCCTTTCGGCCTTTGGTGCCAGATTTTATGCTAGGTCTAGGTTTGTCCCCAGCCACCTTTCTTTTGCCTTCACTGGTTGGTCTATCTTTGGTCCTGGGAGTCAACCTTCCAGCCATATCAGAATTAACCCTGGATCCCTCAAATCCTACCTGCCTGCTCTTGGGGTGTGTGGAACTGTCCCAATGAGACCTACCAGGCCTTGGCTTTGCAATCAGGTTCTGTGCTTCTACAAATACCGAGTCAGTCAAACCCCCCTCACAATTGCCTTTCTCACTCACCTCAGCTATCTTTGCCATCAGACATCCTTTCTTGGACCTTCTTTCTTGCTGGGCAGACTGCAGCCCAGAGGGCGACAGTCCTTAGTCTATGCAGAGGAAGGGGCTCCAGGGATGTTGGTCCTGTTTGCTGTGTCCATTGATTGCCCCTCTCCTAGGATTAGGGCCACATACAGTATGCACAGGGACAGGGAAGAGGATGGGTGAGTGCAGCCTTGAGCCTGCGAAAGCTCTCATCAGGGGGCTTACTGTACTGCTACCCTGACCATCACTCATCCTGGGCTGTGTAGGTGAACTACCAGCTATAACATGAAAAGGGAGTAGGCAACACCTACACCAGCAACCAGTGACAAATAGAGAATGTGGGGGTGAGGACAGCATGACCCAACTCATGGCTGGTGGCATATAGATGGGTTAGGAAGGGTGGGGATGAAGAGGCTTTCCATCAACAGCACTGGTGGGCTTTGGTGATCTGGACAGGATTCTCTGCCTTATAAGTAGAGATGAGGTGGATGGTATGATGGACATTAGCGTACATAAACTGTTGCAATGGTATCACTGTTTTATAATTGGCATATCTCTACAGCCCCTGAAGAAAATCACATGACCCAGGGACCAATTTGTAGCCAGGAGTGACTACTAAAATGTGCGTCACCAGAGCTAAGCGAGATTCTCATGCCCTTTTGTGATATGCCTTGCACATCACATTTAGGCCAAACATTGCAATGATTTATGGAGTCACTGTATACCCTGGGCATAGGGCAATCTCCCACCTTCCATATGGGCAAACAGGACCCTTTTGGATCAAGCCTGCACTTGGTGTTCCCATGCAGCACCATCTTGGAACTAGCCAAGATGGATCCTGATCCTTGCCATCCCAAAGGATAGCCACAGAAAGTACATACTTGCAAATCACACCAGCAATCTGCAGTCCAAGGTTTGTGAACAAAGCACTCAAAGTGCATCCCATTGTGTTTGTACAGACATTGGTATCCTTTGGTGTAGCCTCTGTGAGCCCAAAAGCAGAATATGATTCTACGACTGAGGGACAACCACTCTTCAGGTGATACTCTGTCTTGAAATTGTCACAGCCTGGGGCAACAACACTAGCATTTGACAATGGTGGGATTTTGACAGTAGGATTCTGAGGGATGCTTGCCATGCTCATATCAGAACTTGTTCCTAAGTTATGAAATTAAGCTTTAGCACTGGTAAGAGATGATATTTCTGGTGTACGTGGTTGAGACCCTCCGGAAATGCTCATTGTGTTGTAACCTTGACCTATGAAATCCTCAACAGGACCAGGAAGACCTGAACCCGAGGGTGATTCTGAGGGCAGGTCTAAATCTGATTTGGCTACTGGCTGACTCCCTGGAATTTGTTTCAGCAGGAGGATAACATGACTGAAGGCCTCACACTCTTTGGGTATGCACCTTTCTCTTTTCTAGCATCTGTGCTATCATGTATTGGTATGATGGTATCCAGTCTATGGTTATAATAGCCCAAATATTAACAGTGCTACTTACCTTTTCTCTGAGCCTCGACCACATCAGCTGCAATTACAGCAAATTCCCTGGTCCGCTTTCTCTTTTCCTGGTTAGGGGCACAGCTGACTTCATGCGATTTGACACCCCGAGTTGAGAACGCTTGGTGACAATATTGACAGAGCCTGGGACAAAGTTGCTGCCGTCGATTGCTTGTATTTACGTTTTCCTTGCAGCATACGAGTGGAACGGAAAGAGGAAAAAGTACAAAGCAGTACAAAAGTATGTACGAGGATGAGAGCTGAGGTGCTGAGGTGGGAGATCGATGCTGAAGTTATAGCATGAGTCAGATCCCTTGCAAGGCCGTTCAGACTCCGGGAGCCGTCGGCTTCTTGGAAGCGTTCAAAATTACGACCTCTGAATTGAAATAGTATTTGAACGTAACCTTATGCCCTTGCAAGGCACTTGACATAATGACGGTTCTTGGATTGTTCTTTTATCTCGTATGCAATGTCCTCTGAAGACCCCGAAAGACAGTCTAAATATGGTAGCCTTGCAAGGGCGGTTTAGGGATTTCCGACATAATACTAAGTTAACGTTGGTTAAGTCCTTTCTACAGCGTTCACGTGACCAACAGAAGCCCCTAATCTATGGACCCTTCACAACGGATACACGTCCTCACTGGCAGTGAGCGCCTGCGGAATCAGCCCATCGGAACCAATACAAATCCGTGCCGCCGAGGTTGCTGACGAAGCTGGATAGTGAAGTTATCAACCTTCTTGGGTTGTTTTGCTAACAACACCAGTGACCAAGGTCTTGAAGCTCCCGCAGGCTCAGCCTAGATAGACACCCATGGTGTTGCGATAACTTGTAAAGTTTCTAGTTGCTGTTTTCCTATTCAACACCGGCTGAAATGACTCTAATATATCGCAGTCGAATCGCCATAATCTCTCGGTGGGCCACTACTCGCGAGAACACGAAGCGAATCTTGCACCAGTTCCTGCGTTGGCAGTATGGAGAGAAGCTTAACCTGAAGCCATGATATTACGAATCGTGGGTGGAACGCCGGGAACTCGATTCCGTCTAGTTCGGACTTTGCATGATCTACGATATCCATTTTTCGCCGTGTTCTCCATTCCCGAGTCGACCCCGCTCGGAAATCCACCCTTAAATTACTAACTGGAGGGTATTCAATTCACTCAGGATACTTGCCAACAGACTTCATCTGGCCTTGCCAACGTTAGATCAAGCCACGAGCTTCATCAGAAACCGTAGTGATCGGAACGGGAGAACGTTTGACCCAGCCCACGCAGCGCCTAGTGTTCGTACTCCCAATGGTTCTCATGCGTTGGTGCCCATTCTCCCGGTACAACCTCACACCCCCCGTTGCCCCACGTACCCTTTCTGAGGCACTTCCAATCCCAGAGCACCTGCCAAGCGTTCTACCATTCCTTCGCGCTATCACCGTGTGAAGCAAACGGTCATTATTCAAGAATCCATTGGACGTTTTAGATGCTATCCAGGATACAGAGGCTTGTGATACCCGCGATTTCGCACATTGTATGATGTTTCATGCCTCTTTCGGTATTTTTTCCCCCTGATTTGCGTAGTGTTGGATACTATCTGTTTGACAGCTGGCCTAACGGACGGAACGCGCGCACACCAGCTCAGCGCGAGATGATGCTACACATATAAGCAAGTCCGGTCAAGTGTTCACCTGAGACCCCCTGCCTCCTCACTTGATAACTTGACAAGAATGCTCTACATGAAACAGTCCTTCCACCTTGCGCACTCAACTTTTCGAGCCAGGGGATGCTTTTGGACAAGTAACCGTCCTCTGCGCAGCTCCGTGGTTTCCGGTGATCGTGCCTTCAGTGCGTTTACCGCGCTGAAATCAAACGAGAACAATGTATCGCACGCCGTGTTTCCACTGAAGCAGCCTATCCCACAGTTGTCAAATGCCGGCCTCGTAAGTTCCACCCACCAGTGGCTCGTTCTCGTCGCATCATCTCCTTGCACACTCACGGGGCGACTTTTCCCAGATTGACAATGTCCGCACGACGATACAGCTTTTCCTAGCGCGCTGTAATGTCCAGGCAAAATCCATTCCCTTCGATCGCGCCTTCTACCAACAATGTTTGGACGTAGCCGTCCAGGGAGGCTTCCCCATGTCTTCTTCCTCGCCTTTCTCGATGCTTACTTACCTTCACAAAGGCGCCATCTACGGCGCAATTGCGGGTGCACACCTCAACAGCCCTCCCCTTCAGACCTGGCTTTCACTCTGCACGGCATCTTTTTTGTTTATCGATGATATACCAAAACACTTTCTTAGGGAGCTTCCAAATATGCGTCTATTCAATCGGCGGTTCGTCGGTTGGGAAAAGCAGGGGAACGTAGCTTTGGAGGCGGTGGCGGGTCATTTAAGGCGGATCCCGAGCATTTTCGGTGGGCCTGTGTCCGCTAACTTGGTCACGACGTCCCTCTTGAATGCTATCACTGGGGGCGTCATGGAGTGGGATAACAAGGACATGAAGGTGAGCAAGACGCCCGAGACAACGTTATTGCGCTCGAGCTATATATCCCCCAGCTTTCGGCCAGTGCAGAGCAATACCCGAGTTACTTGCGCTCTATGTCTGGAATAGGGGGAGCATATGCGATCATGGCGTTCCCTCCTGATATACCTCTAGAGGAATACATCCAAGCCCTGCCGGAGATCGACTTTTTCATTTCCATCGGAAAGTAAGTTCTTACCCCCACTTGCTTCTTCAAACGGGCCCACCCTCTCGTGTGGGCCACTCTATCCAAATCAAACAAAAATAACTCCTGCGTTTGCAGCGACCTCCTATCCTTCTACAAAGAGGAGCTCGCTGGAGAACGCACAAACTACATCGCGATTTTTGCAGCCCGCCAGGGTATATCTAGAATCGAAGCGTTCGAACAGGTTGGGGACCTTTGCGCGAAGCTGTTTGAAAAGATAGTCATCATACTGGAGGATTCCAATGAGGGTGCACCAGGTTTCTCGAGGGCCCGTGAGGCGTTTGAGCAATACGTAGAAGGAATGGTTGCATTTCATCTGTCGTGCGACAGATATCGGCTGATGGAAGTAGGCTTGTGATGCAAAGGGCCAGCTGACGGTGCTACCAAACAGAAGAATCGTGTCAATTTCTGGACCTCTGGATGACAGAGTACAATAAATTAATGTACATATGAATATGGCAATACTTGAAAAAATGACGGAAAATGATCAGCCTGCCTCGAGTAGCGATGTACGGTTATTCAATTCATGTACCCTTTACAACAGATACGACAAAGTAACATTCGTAAGAAAATCCATCGCCTCGACACGATACGTATCCTTAGTGAGCGCCTGCGGAATCAGCCCATCGAGGAACCCCAGCATGGTTGGCTCTGCAGTTGTGTATTGCGGCCAGTACAAATCCGTGCCACCGTTCGGATCGAGGTTGCTGACGAAGCGGACGAGATAGGACGCCAAATCTTGTCCCCCGTAGACGTTCAATATGTCGGAACCATGGAACTAGAGACATTCACACGGTGGAAATCAGGGAGTGTGTTGGCGGGACATGTCGGGAATAAACTCACAGAACCAAAGAAAGGCGTTGTCTTAAGCCGTTTATTCGCTAGGAAAAATCATGCCGATCAACCTCTGCATTCTGGATAGCCGACCGACATACCGTATGTCCATAAAGCTTGCTTTCCCGACCGATTCTGCAAGAAGAACCGTCTCGGAGCTTGGAAAACAATATCGCCCTGAAAAGCAGCGAGACGCTTGAACTGAGGGGTGATTGCATTGAATATACCTGTGTCGAACGGCGAGCCTTGGGTGATATTGTTGGGGTAGTATTGCATGAGCTCTTCTATCGTGGTTGATGGTGCGCTGGGTAACCAATAGGTTTGTACGTATTCCTCGAATTGCGCGTCGGTCCTAAGAGAAGAAATCGCATTTGGTCCGCGACCTGTGTGATGCGATGCAGGGGAC
>KN826102.1:0-10327 GCA_000827395.1 Paxillus rubicundulus Ve08.2h10
AACCTGACAAAAACTATAATAGGGCAGTGATTGTCAGGACTACTAGGGATTAGCTAGGAGTAGTAAATAGGTATAAAGTAAACTCACCTCAGCCGCTGCCTCAGCCGCTGCCAAAGAGGGGAAAAGAACGACTGAGGAATCCAAAGTGAAAACTAGGTATATATACATAGCGGAGTGGGCAGAGAAGTGCTCGCTAATGATAATAAAGGGGACAGGAACAGGAACAGAAAGGAAATGGGATTAAGCAATGTAGGAAAATGATGGAATGCCCCTGGAGGCTCAGGAGTGATGACGAGTAGAGAATGATGAGATGTGATGAAAGTCTGCATGGATTCCGAGCGGGCGCTGCAACTCCGAGGTCGTGGGAAAGCGGAGGTATGAACTCCGGGGTCGTGGGAAAGTGGAGATATGAACTCTGACGTTCTGGAAAAGCGGAGTTGGTGTTCTGGTTCTGGAGTTCACTGTATTTTGTCACTGTGGTCTGTAATGTGCATTGAATGATACCGCTGTTTCAAGTTCACCCACTTTGCTGGCGCATAACAGTTTACCATGACATTAACAAATACTTTCTGTGATACCCGCCTCAGTGAGGTCTGAAGCCTCAGAGCACTATAATACACTCTCAATGGACCTCTCAGCTATGCCCTACAGAGGGCCAGGTGACACTGATTGAACATTGTTCCTGATAGCAAGGTGGCATATCCCCAGAACCATCCACTCACTTTCTGAGTCCAAGGTTTGCTGATCTGTCACATGGATGTTTCTACGAGTCTGACCAGACATCAGCCTGATGTCTGGTTTGTTAGGTCACAAGAACATTCACTTGGTGACCTCCACCAGACATTTTAGGACAATGTTTGTGACCTGTCACACGCACACTCTGTGAGCCTCTAACATATAAGCAGTTTATGATTTCTGTCAAATGTTAGATTTCTGTTAACCTAATTTGGGCATGTAGTTAGTGTCCGCATTTTTAACTACCAAATGTGGAGTACACAGTAGTCAACACAAAGTGTAGTAAATCACAGCCAAATGGTCAGTAAACAGTCAATAAACAGTGAAGTAAATAGTAGTCAACAATAGAACTTCACCAGCAAATAAAGATCTTGAAGAACCAATCTTAAAATCTAGAGAGCTATATAGCTCTCTAATTGCTCTAATTGCTGTTATAGTTCTATAGAGATAAGGCTACTTCTATATAGCAAAACACATTTTCCTGATGGAGGGACAAAGAACAACTGAGGAATCCAAAGTGAAAACTAAGTATATATGTGGTGGTGTAGGAAAGCAGTATTCCCTACAATCACAACTGCCAATCAATTACATCCACCATCTGCCACATTTCTGCCTTACTCCTTCAGAATTTGCCCATATCTGTGCAACACCTGCTACTTGTGCACCATGGAAACCTGTCCATCTTTACAGATCCCTGTGTCCATGTCCACCCATACCCAGTCCTGTCCATCTTAAACTTGCCAGTAAGCCTTTTCTTCCTCTTTCTTTGCATTCCTTCCAGTGGACATAGTTTGTGAACTGCACTATGTATACATATTTCCTCTGTTCTTTTGACTCGTACCTTATGTTTGTGTTTGGTTTGACACCATTGCAGGTATCTCCACACTATAAAAGTCTGTACTTAGTCTCTGGAAATACATCTTTTGTCACCATGGACTTGAGGTCAGACACACATAAGACCCAGATGAAACGATGCAGCTACTGATGCCCCTATGAACCCCAATGCATTTAAATCTTTTTATTCTGCTCCACCTGTCTGTTTTCCTCGGAAACCACTCGGAAAGCACACTACATTCATGCCTATACCTTCCTAGGACCAACGGACTCTTCCTTCTCTAGGTCTCCTCACATGGAATCCCTCCCGGGTCGATAATATCACACCCCTTCTTAACACTATTCACTCAGTTCCAACCTCCTAACACTAGGAAGGGACTTTGTATTTTTTCAGCGGAATGGGCGGAGAAGCACTTGCTAATAATAAGCAGGGAATAGGAACAGGAACAAGGAGAAGATGGAATTGACAAAAACTATAAGAGGGCAGTGATTTCCCAGACTCAGCTGCTGCCAAAGAGGGGCAAAGAACAACTGAGGAATCCAAAGTGAAAACTAAGTATATGTATGTAGTGGAGTGGGCAGAGAAGTGCTTGCTAATGAGAATCAGGGGAATAGGAACAGGAACAAGGAGGAAATGGATTAAGCAATGTAAGGAAGTGACAGAGTGTCCCTGAAGGCTCTGGAGTGATGACAAAAAGGAATGATGATATATGATAAAAGTCCACATGAATTCCAAGCAGTTGTGCCTGGTGGCAGAGTCTTAGGCAGCGGCTGAGGTGAGTCTATTTTATACCTACTTACTACTCATACTGATGCTTAGTAGTCTGGGAAATCACTGCCCTATTATAGTTTTTGTCAAATCCAAAGTGAGAAATAAGCACATATATATGTAGCAGAGTAGGTGGAGAAGTGCTCACTAATAATAACAGGGGAGTAGGAACAGGAACATGAAAAGAGATGGGGTTAAGTGATGTAAGATAATGATGGAGTGCCCCCAGAGGCTCAGGAGTGATGATAAGAAGAGGATGATGAAGTGCAATAACAGTCCACACCAGTTCTGGACAGATTCCAAGCAGTTTCACTTGGCAGCAGAGCAGAGATATATACAATCTCCAGGATTCTGGAGTTGGTGTTATTGAAAGGTAAAATACTCAGTGGTTGGGGAAACCAGCTTAGTCACACTAATTACCACTGTACAGATAATACAATGTGCTTAGGTAAGCTACTGTGTATGTATGTTCATATTCCTACAGGTGTTCCAGTTCCAGAGTCCACTGTACTTTGTCACAGTTCACCTAGGTCCTCAGTGTCAAATGGTAGCAAGCACAGTGCTTACCATCTAATGCCTATTCATGCTTGAGCTAGGATCTAGTTCCAATGGACTGGTAGCTCAGTTGGAAGAGCACCACTGTACTACACTGGAGGCCACAGGTTCAATCCCTGTCTAGTCCACTTTTCTGGAAAACTTTGTCACTTAGCAGCTGGGAGGGCTCAATGGCAGACACCACCATCTGGAATGATGCTCATATGAATGATTTGCATGTTCCTGCTGGTTGATATCACCTCACCGATGCAGGTTTTCCAAACTGCCTTGAGCTCTTGGTGCCATACAATGGACAGTGCTACCATTTGGCTGAGTGGGGTCACACTAATGTACAGTAAGTCAATACATCTCGACAATATAATTAACTCATTTATTGGCTAAATAGACCTGCAACTATGAAGGAATACCTCAATTTGTAGCATGCTCAACTATGGAATGTAGTTGAATGTATTATAGGTGTTCTCAAGTGCCAATTTTGCATCCTCACTGTTCCACCAGAATACACAATGTTGGTGCAAGGTCACATCCCCCCAGCATTGTTCTGCATACACAATGTCATCCGCCTTTCATATCCCAAGGAATTCCCTGAGACGGAGCAGCAGGCAAAGGCCAATTATGATCATCATCAGCAAACTAACCCTAATCCTGTCCTAAGTTTTTGCATGCCATGTAACAATGGTGAGGAAAATGTACAAAGTGAATGCACCAAAGCCACCTGTTTAGTAGTAAAAGTGTCTGGTAAAACTTTTAGGTCAGGTTTATAGGCAGGATTATTTTCACATTTTCTGTCCAGCTCTTGCCAGTTAGGTACCTTGCTGTGCCAGTCCTGCCAGCTGGCCTGGACAGGGAAAGGGTTAGTTTGTTGATGACGAGCCAGAGTTTTGGAGCAGTAGCAGATGGTGTCCCAACTGATGCTGAGAAACACTTACCTTCATGTATTCATCCCATAGGTGCTGGTTGATCATGCTGATATCAGCCACTTCTTCCAGCAAGTATGCAAATCCTGATGTATTGCAGATCTTATGGATGACCATGTATGTTGCTCTCAGCTACCATTCGTGGAATTAGATTAATGAAATAGAGAGGGTTAGACCAGACTATGTACCATTTTCCATTTTTCCTTGCAACCCTTGGCAGTCTTGACAGCTCCTCTTTCAGGAGGTGATAGAGCAGCTGATACAGAATTCCAGAATGCGATTTTGTAGTTCATTCCTTCACCAGCTTCTGCATTTTTCTGGAGCAGGAGATCAACGAGTACTGCAACATCTTTGTCAGACCAAGATGCTGAAGGTACATTTTTCAGACCTCTAAAGATCGCAACAAGCACCAACAATGTTTTGATCACTAGAATAGAAGTTGAGTGCCTACAACCAATATAGACAGTGCATGGACGGTACCTAGAATAGAAGAGCACAATGTTAGGGAAAGAAAAGAGACATAGGAGTAAGTAAACTAAGTATTCAAATCACTGACATAAACATGTGTCATAGACTAAACGATGCACTGACCCAAGAACATTGAATCATGACATTACCTCCCCCTTATGGGTCACATCTCACGACCCGTTTTGAAGGTTGTTCCTCAAGTGTGTCATACCAAGGGTCCTGCGCTTTGTCTTGTTCGAAGGTTCTGTCTTCCCAGTTAAAGAGATAATGCGGAATGTGAGATGGTGTGGTAAGGTTCCACAAATGACGAAAACAGAGCTTCATGGTGGGCATGGGTCAAGGTTTCGCAGGGTGGGCACAATGAAAGTCAGCGACAACCTCTCTAGCATGTGTGAGTTCAGACGCTTTCTTCCATTCGCGTTCCTCGAGCGGGAATCCCTTCCAATGGACAAGATACTCCAGGTGGTCTTGACAAAGACATGAATCAAGGATTTCATCTATCTCTTGCTCCTCGACGCCTTTGATAAGATCAGGCGGAGGAGGTAGAGGTTTGCATTGGGACGGAAACTCGGGTGAAGTGTAAGGGGTGAGTACGCATTCATTGAAGATGGGATAGATGGATTTCCAGGTGATGGGGAGACAAAGTTTATATGCTGACTCGCCGTGCTTACTAAGGATGGGGAAGGGGCCATACTGTCAATCATCGAACTTCTTCGTAGGGCGATCAGATGTGATGTGAGTGGCTTCTAGCCAGATGAGGTCTCCAACCTTAAATCCAGTGACTTTTCCCATCAATGGTCATAGAACCATTTCATATCACCTGCTGCCTTCTTCAATGCTGCCTCTGCTTCTGAATGAATCCTTGTCATTTGATCCACAAAATATTTTGCTGCTTCTATGCACCCTTCCCTCCTTGGACTATTCCCCTTCCATGGATGTTGACCGTAGTTGAGGAAAAATGGAGATTGGCCAGTAGACGACTGGGTCTTGTCGTTGTATGTGAACTCAGCCAGAGTCAGCCACTCGACCTAGTCTGTCTGATGGTAGTTAGTGAATACACAAAGGTAATGTTCTACCTCTTGGTTAAGCCTCTCCGCTTGTCCGTCTGTCTGAGGGTGATACGCCGTACTTGGATTGGCTGTAATTCCTAACTGGGAGTATAACTCCCGCATGAAGGTGGAGACGAAGTTTGATCCCCGGTTGCTGATGACTTTTTATGGTAGTCTGTGATGTCTGAAAACATGATTGCAGAGGACACGAGCAACACCGGACGACATGATTTCTAGGTGAGACAGAATAACTTTCATCATTTTAGACAAGCAATCGACAATAACCAAGACTGCATTGTGTCCGGCAGAGTCAGGCAGGGGGCCAATGAGGTCCAGGGAGATGTGTTCCCAAGGTTTAGTGGGGATTTCGTTGGGATGAAGGGGAGCAGCAATTTTTGAATGACAGGATTTCGTTCGCTGACAACTTTCACAACCCACCACGTATCTTTGTACGTCTCGCATAATTTTAGGCCACCAGTAATTCCAAGTAATCAATTCATGTGTTCGGTACTGTCCCGGATGTCCAGCAAGGCGTGAATCATGGTGTTCTCGGATAATGTCTTCCTGCAGCTTCTGATCAATTGGAATGTATACCCTCTCATTCCATGTTACTATCCCGTCTATTTCTTCCCACCCTTCCTCTTTTGCAGCCATGTTCTCCTTAACCACCTGGTCTTGATTGGTACGACATTGTCGGATGTGTGTGAGAAATGGACTGTCTTCCACGATGAGTTCCAGTTGGTGAAAACATTCTGGTTTCAGTAGGATGATGTCTTCGTTATCCTTCTCCCCTTTCGTATGGTGCAGGCATCTCGACAGGAGGTCAGCCTTGAGGTGGGTGTGACCAGGACAATGGTGTAGAGTACAGTCATAGTTAGCGAGTTCCGTAACCCAACGAGCTTGATGACGGTTAAGTTTTTGGGGTTGACAGAAATAGCTAAGGTTTTGATGGTCCATCCAGATTTCAAAAGGGGATGACACGCCCATCAGGAGGTGACGCCATTCTGCAAGAGCAGTCATGATGGCAAGAAGTTCACAGTCATAGATTTCATAGTTATGTTGGGTAGGTTTGAGGGACTTAGACAGAAATGCAATGGGGTGCCAGATTTCATTCTGACGTTGAGAGAGAACAGCACACATGGTGTGACCAGAACTATCAGCTTCAACATGAAAGGGATCATTGTCAGTGGGAATGGCAAGGACAGGGGCTGTAGATACACGAGACTTGAGATTTTGGAATGCCTGTTCTTGAGCTGTTTCCCAGGACCAATCAACCTTTCCTGTAAGCATAGTTAAGGGTTTCGCAATGTCACCAAATCCATGAATGAAGTGACGATAAAAATTAACAAAACCAAGGAATGACTGGAGTTCCTTTTTGGAGGTGGGGGAAGGCCAGTCGAGAATTCCATGAACCTTGATCGGGTCCATATGGACCTGGTTCTCAGAGATAATTAGGCCCAAGTACTTGGTTTTGGTAGCTTCAAATTCACATTTCTCTGGTTTGAGGTAGAGTTTGTTTTGACGGAGAATTTGAAGTATGCATTGGGTAATACAACGGTGTTCTTCGAGTGTGCGTGTGAAGATTAGGATGTCATCCAAGTAAACAAGGACTTTTCCTTCCAGGATAAGGTCGTGAAAAATGTTGTTCATTAAATTCTGGAAGGTAGCGGGGGAGTTAGTGAGACCGAAGAACATAATGAGAGGTTCAAACAGTCCACAATTGGTGTGAAAAGCAGCTTTCCATTCATCTCCTTCCTTGATCCGAACATTGTTGTAGCCCCACCAGACATCAAGTTTAGTGAAATACTTTGCTCCCTTAAGCTTATTGACAAGTTCAGAAATGAGAGGGAGAGGGTACCGATTTTTTACCGTTATTGCATTTAGTTTTTGGTAGTCTTGTACTGGGCGCAACTTGCCATCTTTCTTCTTGACAAAGAAGAATGCTGATGCAAAGGGGGATTTTGATGGATGGATTCCCTTCGAGTGTAAGTTCTCTTCAAGGAATGCATCCAACTCATGTTGTTCTTCCAGGCATAGATTATAGATTTTGCAGTCGATGTTATGGTTTCCCAGCATGAGTTTGATGACATGATCCCAAGGTTTGTGCTGTGGTAGCTCGTTGAACGATTCCTTGCTAAACACATCACAAAACTCATGATAATGTTTAGGAACCATGTCTTCAAAAGATTTCGCTTTCTTGCACTTTGATGCTTCCTCAGCAAGTTGTTGAGAGGTGGTTGTGTGCACCCGTAGTTGTCCACCTAAAGATCAGTAACCATGAAAATCAAGAGCAAAAACCCTTTCTCCATCTTTCATAACTCCATCAGGGAATCCCTTGACCACTTCAGGGTCTTCCTCCTCTTCTGGTTCATAGAGTTGGTAGGACTGTCAGCAATATTTTGGGCAGCAATCAAATTTGACTGAGCCTGTCTGCCAATTAATTGAGGGATTATGGTGTTTGAGCCATTCATGTCCAAGAAATAATTCGCCCTTTCCCAGGTTCGTAACACCAAAGGTAAGCCATTCCGAATGATGACCAATAGTCATACAGAACATAACATAGTGTGTGATCATACCCCCCTGATTAAGGGTTCCATAAGCATTGTAGACGGGAATTGGATGAGGAAGTGGTTGAGTGTTCAAACCCTTAGCCTGTACAAACCCTGTATCAATAGATGAACCCATGCATCCACTGTCTAGAGGGCTCGAAGGGAAAGTTGTCGTTGGTCATCAAGAGTGGATAATTGAATGGTAAGGTATAATGAGTTTCCTGTTCCCCGGATGAAACATTTCGGACCGTGAAGCTCTTGGATGGCATTTGTTGCATCTTCAACTGTAGAAGGACATCTTCTGTTGCCTCCAATTGGCGTTGTGAGTGGGTGAGTGTTCGCAGTAATGCGATTGCATGGATTGGCTTCTGGTCTCGAAGACGCTGAGCATACCAGGTGGAGGTCCATGGGATTGCTCTGGTTTGAACTGACTCAGGGGTAAGTGAGGGGTGCGCTGGGCTTGGTTTGTTCTCGGGTAATACGGGTGTTGGATTACATGGGCTTGGAGAAATGGGACAAGATGATGTACCGGATACTTTACAACCTTCCAACCCTGCCTTTGATTGAACCGAACCTTTCGTCAGTAAGGGCACGCTTCCTTCCAACAAATTAAAAAACCCCTCAGCTCATTTTTCTCTTCTTCAATTATTTCCTCAACCATCCTTCGGAGCCATTGGACATGTGGGACCCGGGGGTGGGGACAGTCCCATGCGAAATGATTGGTCCCCCCACAGTTGTAGCAGGCCCTGGTTGCAGTCTGTCGGGCTCATTGTCTGTCAACATCCATAGGCTGGCCCTGTCCTCCATACACAATGTCCATAGAATCTCATTGGCCATGGGGAATAGTCAGAGCATTTTCAGTAATAGGTTGAGTTGCTGTGGAAGGAGTGGGTGCAGCAGTTGTTGGGGATGGAACATAATGAGGGAATACCGGTGGTGCACAAGTGGAAACAGATGAGGTCGTTGATGGCACTCAACTGTTGTTTCATGCTTCCAGTGCCTTGCCTCGTCATCATAATTTCTCCATCCACAAGTTGAAATCATGTGAACTGAACATGTTGTCATAATCTTCAACTGCTCGAACTATGACCCGGTTGGCATTAGCTTTCAGGATGTCAATGAGATGGTCGGCATCTGTGGAGCCATTCCTGACCAAACCGTACCTGGCCTCCACCATCAACTGTTCAAACATGGTGACAAACTGATCAGTGAGGGTGTTACCTTGTTTCAGCTCACGAAGACAAGTGTGAGCGAGGCCAGTCTCGTTGATAGGGGCAAACGACTCTTTGAGGGCACAGACGAACTCATCCCAGTCGAACTTCATTCCAGACACAGCAGACTTTGCTTCTTCTTTCCAATAGTATGCGCTAGACCAGGTATTGGCATAGCCCTGGTTCATGAGGGAGAGAGTGATGAGGATATGTTCCTTTTCGGTGCAGTTGGAGTAAAATGAAAAATACATCTGCACATGTTGGAGCCAGTTAGTGAACGCAGACTTATCGCCAGAGAACGCCTGAGGCTTCGGTATTTTGACATTTGTTGACCCCAGTCATGGCAAGTTTATTGAAAGATGAAATTGGAGCAGGTTTAGCAGCCACGGATGAGGATGGCATAACGTTGTGCTAATGTCAGACCTCTAAAGATCGCAACAAGCACCAACAATGTTTTGATCACTAGAATAGAAGTTGAGTGCCTACAACCAATATAGACGGTGTGCAGACGGTACCTAGAATAGCACACCTTTCAGTCAGCTGTAACGCAGAAGTAGGTAGCATGGACAATGTCGAAATGACGTATATCACGGTGCAGCGGACATCGGCCAACTTCACATAGTTGTAGGTGTCGGCCGAGGTATATAATGTTTTAAATTATTGTGTCGGCTAATACCTACAGTAGGGGGAAGTATATAATATGTAGTAGGTGTCAGCCGACTGAGATATGTTTGAAAGAGTGTCGGCCCATATGCAGATCACACAGGGACAGTCTCAGCCCATACCTACAGTAGGGAGAAGTATATAACATGTAGTAGGTGTTGGCCAACTGAGATATTTTGAAGGGGTGTCGGCCCATCCGTACAGTAGGGAGAAGTATGTAATATGTAGTAGGTGTTGGCTGACTGAGATATTTTTGAAAGAGTGTCAGCCTGCACACAGATTACATGAGGACAACCTTGGCCCGTACCTACCAGTAGGGACATATATATAATGAGTAGGTGTTGGCCAAGTGAGATACCGGTTTCTGGCAAGACATCAGAGATGTTTGCTATGCATCCCCTGATGGAAATACATTTTGGGGGCAATCAGTCCATTGTACATGGGTTGTAGGAGTTAGCTGATGACCAAAAGTTTCATTGCCCATCTACACTTTACAAAGCTGGACATTTGGCCACTAACAAAAGATATGAACCTATGACAAACTAAAATATAGAAATGTGGACTGAAACTAAAGTCC
>KN826103.1:0-10321 GCA_000827395.1 Paxillus rubicundulus Ve08.2h10
ATTCGTGAGCAGTCGGTCTTCTTCATCATGTCCGCGACAGCAGCAGCGGAGTTTCTGGGAGAAACCAGGAATGGCTGATGCACAGTGAGACCTCGTCCTTATGACAATCAAGTTGATTCACTCACAACGAGACCTGCAATGGACATTCCAGCCACAGCAGCATGATGGAGCATGACGTCGGTATTGGCAATGAGCATCACCACCTGTCCCTCGTCGCCTGAACGAGCCGGACGGAGAGCGTGCGCAATTCTGTGTGCAGCACGAACGAACTCGAGGAAGGTGATTCCCGTAGTACCGTTCGGTGCTTGTTCGTCAGCATAGACAAACATGGGGAAGGTCGGATTCTTCTGGATGTGGAAGTTTATCAAGTCAGAGAACAGAAGCGAGCAGTCCAGAGGAGGGGCCTCTGGGACAGGCGATACCACAGTCGACATGGTGTCGCTGGATGATGCTGGGTAGTTTGGCAGAGAAAGAAGGTAGAAACCTCTGTGGCCCAGGGCTTTTATGGTTGATCGAGGGGGACCCCTCGTTCTGGGTAGAAAAGGGCATCAATACTTTGATCGTAATAGCGAGTTTCATAATAGTAGTCCATCAGCAAGGTCGATCCAAAACAGTCAGCAATTGACGGATTTTAAAAAATGGTCGGGCAAAAGTATTAGCGTCCCGGCTTCATCGTGCGATGTTGGAGTCAGCTGGACGATAGTTAGTTACATATTGTACACCGCATGCTGTCATGTGTTGAGCGCCAGATACACTCACAATGACGGAAACACTATTGGAACACTCAGATCTGCACTCCGGGGCGCCGTTGCCGGTTTCTTTTTGGTCTGGCTTTACCAGTTCCAGTTGGCACCTTCATCGACCAGGGCTGTGTAAAGATACCCATCCCGATGTTCAGCGCGCTCGGTATCTGTCCGAGAGCGACAGTGAATTAGAGCTGCAGGGCGTGATGCCCGAGTTACATAGGCGCGGCAAAGTGGGATCTAGACAGAAGGCTATTGAGTGTGGAGTTCAACAGGCAGAGGTGACCCTACTAGTAATGACTTCTGTGTGGGCGGGTCGAGCGAATTCCAATCATACTCCGAGGAGTCGAGGACTGAGCAGGGCAGACTCGGATCTCAGAAACCTGATTATGACTCCTCGGACATGATGACTGGTGAAAGGCTGACGGCATTGGTTTGATTATCAGCGCTCTTGCTACACAAAGCGCTGGTGCTGGCTTTGCCAATGCTGTCTACGACTCAATAGTGTGTAGAAGAAATAATGTGTAGACCAGTGACGGCCAGCCCACACGCATCGAACAAAAAGTTGGTGAGAAATTGGCCGACATATTTCGCCTGGATTCAAATGAACATAGCGACCTCTAGACCCACAGAGCGTATCAAATCATGTCTACAGAAATGTACCCACTTTGGGACCTACTAATTATCTTTTCCGAGAAATAAGGTTGTGATATATTGTATTCTACCAAGTCCAGCAGTGGCCTCGAACAGGGCATATCAAAGCTGCCTCCTTTGTGCCCCGTAGCGCTGGTAATGTTACGCTTGGGCTCGAGCAACGAGTCTGTTCGTGGCTTGGTGACGAAGTTGCCGTGAATCGGAAAGCAGACGCGGAGAGGAGGCAGCTGCTGAGAACGGAGTGAAGGAGTTGCGATCAATTTGCACCCGGAACGCTTCTTTACTCACATCGGGCTTGTCAGCTCAGCCTGGCAGGTCCCTCTTCGTCCATCGCAAAAGCGATAAATTGCACGCAGGGCCATCCGTTTCCCAAGTTCAATCGCAGAACGCTGTACGTCAATCACGTCCAACCTGCTTCCCTCGCATCCCATGACATTAACTGAGTCATACGACACGTCAGCCCCCCAGGGGAGCTAACCAGTTACACCGACTCGAGCCACCCCTCTTTTCTTTGCCTTGTCGTTGCAAAAAGGGGGCGAGCAGCTCCGCCACCAGTTTGTCAGCTCTGGTTGCTACGATGTGGAAGCCGGAAGCAGAGAGGAGCCTGCTGGAAATGGAGGTAAGGATTTTCGTAAATTACAGGACCCTAACACGGGAACGACCATGCTAGTGACAGACACCGGGGCCACGGGCAGCCAGAAACACAACACAGCCAGTGGAGACCACCGAGAACGGTCTCACCAACCCTCTTGAAGGCAATCAAAGTAGGCAGATCAATTCAAAGGTAGGCGTCCCACTCAGATTGTAATAATGTAAGGACGGCGTGCATACTTCACTCCATACTTGGAGTGGAGGCAATACCCAGTTTGCGTCAGGCTGCGGCCTCTCCTGCCATCTAGACCAACAGGTTGCTTGTTCGTCGGGTGTCCACTTCGCTGTGGCAAGAATGCCCCCTCATCGATCTTCTGCCTGCATGTACCGCTAGCTCGCACTGCTCCGCTGAACATTTCGAAATTCTATCATTGCAATACAAAAACCATGCATAATTCAGCTAGTGTGACAATTTTTATCCATGCATTCCACGCTAAGATTCATGAGATTGGCAGTGATACATCATAATAAAAAGTACACTGGGCCCCAGCCTCGATGCGAATAAGCTGCTTACACGACTTGTACCTGGAATTGCGGCAAAGAAACTACACCACAAATCGTAGATGTCCCTTGGAGATCCAATATTGATTCCATGAGCGACCATCTTAGCAGTCGCGTGTGTGCGCGCCCCTTCATCTGTGTGAGAGATGCTGTGGAAGGATGCGGGAAGCTTGATTTCAGGCTGGCAGAACACGACGTCTGGCATCCACTTTAACCACCATGACCTATAGAACTCACGATATCGACGAGGTCCTCGAGCGACTCACACTCTACTTTCTTCCTCAGCCGAGCAAACCAGTCCTTGAACGGGATCGTCAACAGGTCCTCGCTCAGGACCAACATCTGCTGCAGGATTGTATCTCGAACGCACGATATGACCTCGAGGATTTACGACGTTGAGCGCTGGTAGTGTTGCTGTCGCGAAAGCGACGTATAGGGCAGAGGCTGCGACTTCTTCCAAACGTAGCCAAGAGACGAACTAGGAATAAGACGTGTTTCGAGTACGCTGTTACGATGCCCCTCACAGGCGAATAACGTACCCCGTACGCATTTGGAAGTGCACCGAGAGCAATCCTGCACTTGAAAAGGATCGGTACCCAATCCGCCGTCGCCCACGACCCATTGGGTCCTCCGGCTATCTGGCCAATACGAAGAGATGTTGCATGAAAGCCACTCTTGACGATGATATGGTCGAATCAACGTCAATAAGCTTTTTCGTAGCAACTGGACAGTAAGATAGCGCTGCACACCCGTTCTGAAACATATTTAGCCTCCCCATACCCAGTTCCAACAACAAGAGACGGGTCGAGCTGTACTTCCAGGGAACGGCCCCTTCTGGCGATCCCAAAGGTACAGCCGATAACGAGCGCTGGTAGAGTTCCTCGTCATACAGAGCTGATGACAATCCGCGCTGGTCTTGTAAGGTATCAGCTTCGACATAGACAAGCTTACACGAGTTCAAAAGATCAACAGGAAGACCCCTGTCAAGGAACGCCGATCGCTGTCGCTCTGCAATCGGAGTAGACGAAGAAGGCCGGTTCAGTGCGTACACCCTCTCGACCGAAGAGTTCTCCAACAGTCGTGAAAGAAGGAAAGACCCAAGACCACCAGTCGATCCGGTGAGCAGCACCACAGCCCGAGAAATGTGTGTCGCGCCGTTCATCGTATCGTCGATCCCTGCGCCATTCTCTGGACCATTCAGGTCGATGGTGTACTTCTCGGTCATGGCATTCATCGCTACGATATGTTGCTCCTTCGTGTCTAGGGTCTGCGATTCCCCACCCTCACTCACAAGGCTAGCGACACGAGCTGCAAGATCCTTGATGATCGGGTTCTCGAAAACGATATTGAGTGGGATACAGGAAACCGCGCTCCGTATATTGGCATCTTGCGACCCCCGTATGGTGTTGAGGAGCTGGTTTCGGAGATGCGTGACGCTCAGGCTGTGAGTGGCATGAGCGCGAAACGAGCATGCTAGTTTTCACTAATTACCTGTCAGAGCCCTGAGCAGATATGTTGGTGTCAGGATTGATGCTACAGCCCGGGACGATCACAACTCTTGTTCCTAAATGAAGCAACAGTCTTGCCGTCCCGGGTGTCGACAATGTACTCGGACTTGGGTTCGATCAAGGTGCCGACCTGGCCCCGCTCCTGTCCAAACATGATAACGCCATCGAGCAATGGGCTAGACCCAATAATATGCTCCTTGAGCGCAGGTGCTCTCTTCTCTCCAGAGGTAAGCGTAATGGCATCATCTGTCCTTCCAACACTGGTGGGAGAGTGCTGGACAGGCCCGCGACTCCGTGAAGCCAAAGATGGGGACGACCATTTTCCACATATCCTTCGTTGGGCGCTTAACGAATATATCTGTAGTTGCGCATCCCTCCACGTCTGGAGGGTTTTTGGTCATCTTCCGTTATCTACTCGACGATTGATGTTGACAGACAAGAAGTAAACGAGGAGTACAACGCACCGATACCTGGCATTCATAATATCGTGTCCCTGAGATACCCATCTGACGTTATCCGCGAAACGCATCCATAGCCAGTCACCATCCGCAATATCCTTCTTGTCAGGCATGAGAACAGGACCACAGACCCTGTGCCTCCGTACATCGATCCGACAACTACACCAGCGGCACATAATGCATCTCCAATTTTCACTGGTAGAAAGCCGCCTGCATAAATCCAAAGAACGGGTGGCCACGTATTGGAGTATGTTTTCACACAAAGATGTGTTATTCACAACAAGGTCCGACTTCTTCAGCTCCTCCACGGCATCTTTGGACCCTGCCCATTGCTCCAAGAACGACGGGACAATCATCAAGGGTGTGCATTTAGTTTTCCAAATGCTGTCCAGGACATTGTCGGACGTCAAAATGACAGGTGGAGCCCGTGGATTGGTTGAAGAACGCGGTGGATAGAGAGCAGCAGTGACGAAATTTGCAATGAGACGTACAGTTGAACTGCCAAACCATAAAAGTGGAATGGAGGGAGTGCCATGACGCCCAAGCGGCGCGACGCTGAGAAGTGATGTAAAGTACCAATGGTGCCTGAGCCACTAGAGGCCAACGCCGATTGCACGACACATAACTACGAACCTACGTTGCTTCATCCAGTGGATTTGGACTTTGTAGCCCTGCGCTATTGGCTTGGGGAACCCCGTGCTACCTGAAGAACGAATGTAGATCACTGGCCTGTGCAAGCCCGAGTGCGACGGGTGCTTGGCAGGAGAGGATTGAACGGGTCAGATTCAGCTTCGTTTCCAAGTTTTGGAAATCCCTATGACAACGTTGGTAGTTCGTCAATGATGACTTCACGACCGGGACTCTCTTCATAAATACCATCAAATAAGTCGTTGTGTGCTTAGTGCAATGTTATAATTCGTGAGCAGTCGGTCTTCTTCATCATGCCCGCGACAGCAGCAGCGGAGTTTCTGGGAGAAGCCAGGAATAGCTGATGCAGTGGGAACTCGCCCTTGGGGAGAATCAAGATGATATAGGCACAACAAGACCGGCGATGGGCATCCCAGCCAGAGTAGCATGATGAATAGTGTTGGTCTGGGCGATGAGCCTTACGACTTGACCCTGATCGCTTTGGCGAGCGGGGCAGAGAGCGTGTGTCATTCTGTGTGCAACACGACCGAACTCGAGGGAGGTGATTCCGGTGGTACTATTCGGTGCTTGTTCGTCGGCATAGACAAACATGGGGAAGGTAGGACTCTCCTGCACATGGAAGTTCATCAAGTCAGAGAACAGGAGCGAGCCGTCCAGAGGATGGGCCTCCGGGATAGACGACATCGAAGTCGACGTGATGTTGCCGAATGATACTGGGTAGTTCGGGAGTAAAAGAAGCTCCTCTGTGGCGGGTTTTATGTGTGACCTCTGACACTGGGAGAGGTCTATCATTGTCTAAGCTACTTGCGACTTACGTTTTTTTGCGACTTACAGTTTGCGACCGATGGGGACTGGTGATTTTCATAACCGTTGATGCCATAGTACTAGTAGAATCAGTCCAAAACAATGAAAAAAAAAGTGACGGATAGTGAGGGGTTTTCAAAACTGCTAGCAAACGTCGAGCAAGAGTTTTACGTCTGGGCTTCATCGTGCGATGCTGGATGGTATATAGTTATATGTCACATGCCACATGCAGTCAAGGGGTAAACGCTACATGCACTCACGATGGTGGAAACACTAGTGTTGGAACCCTCAGATATGCGTCCCTGGCCGCTGTTTTTGTTTTCTTTTTGGTCAAGTAGTCGGCGCCTTTGCCTGTCCTTGTTGGCACCCCTGTCGACTAGATCTGCGTAGAGATCTATGCGTGTCGATGCTCAGCCGCTCGCCTTGTTCAGGAGCAACGATGAATGGGGTTGGAAGACGTGATACCTCACTCAGAGCTACGTTGGCGCGAAACGTGGAATCTATGCAACGTTGTGGGGCGCGGAATTGCGAAAACGAGGAAGAGGTGTGTAAGGACGACCCTGAGACGACGATATGGAGTGAAGGATACATCATGTGTACTAGTAGTAGTAGGTGACTGGGGCTTCGCGGAGGTGCTTGTGATGGCGTGACCTACTATGTGCTCATTCTATGTGACATGGTGACTCACGAGTCAGCTCAGGCTGGAGTTGACAACCACTCGGACTTGTTTCAACAGTGCTGCGCTACTTTGAAACAGGCAAGGTCGATCAGACGAGTCTACCCTCAGTCACAAACTTGGGATTACCAGTCTGACTGTCCACTTGAAGATTTTTACTCGTTCGGGGTGGAGTGACCGGAATCTGGAGACTAACAGTTTAGTAACAAAGCTATCTGGTCAGGGCCAAAAAGGATTTTTTCAAGTTACTATGATGCAGTGGGGGCCATGATGCATGATGCATGATGCATGATGGACGGCAACGGATTCCCAAACCAGAGCGCTGAAGCGCTCAGATGTCAGATGTCAGATGTCAGATACGGCGCCGATCCAACTTCTTCGGCTGTACCAAGGCCATATCATCAGATGCCAGATGGTTTGTGCCACCACCCCTGTGGTTCTACAGCAGTGAGCTGTGCTTTGCAGTCAAATATCGTATTCGGGCGCGTCAAAGGTGAAGCGAATCCACTATATTATCCCGAAATGTCGTTGCTCAAGATGGCAGCCTCCTTGGTTGCTCCCTCGCGCACGGATATCTATTTTTTCAGTCTATGTTCGGCAAGTTCTTGCACATGGACCATGTTAGCATCCCCTCGGTCGCTCATCGACTCCAATTGTGTCGTGTTTTTTTCCCCCTTGTGGGCTCGCCCAATGAGTGGATACGAACCACCACGGACCAATTACAGGTTCGTGGCGTCCATCATTGAACGGATTGAATATCCTCATGATTCCACATCATCTGCTTCGCGGGCAGCTGTCTCGCGCTCGCAGGTCTTCCGAAGCTACTTGCTCCATGAGATTCACAGAACGTCTCTGATCACCGCAATATCAAGTACATGACGGCGGGCCGACTCGATCGTTGGGTTGTAAGGGTATGACACTGGTACTACGAACTCGTCAATTCTCAACATTACGCAAGGAACACGTTCCGTACGAGTAGACTAGCTGTCTTGATTTCTCATGGCATCCAAGTGAACGCCTCATTCGCGTATCAGGTACCACTGTACTTTGGAAGACCGTGGACATTGTCTATCGATGCTCGACTGACGTTGTACCATCAGACTCTTTCGATTCCTGGAAACGGCTATGCTACAGCTTGGCCTACGCCCGTCCCTGCTGTGGTTGGTCAAGAACAGACAGCCCTCGAATGCGGTTCCGACTTCCTCCGTCCCAGGAACATTAACCTGCAGCTCCATGTAGAGCATGTGGGGAGATATGCCAGTGCTGTGTCTCATGCCACGGCCGTCCCGATCATACAGCTTTACCCTAAACTTTGCATCCAAATTTCGAGAAAACGAGGTGCTGTCTACTTCGGTCCGACGTTTCCCTGTTTCCCCACGTCTAATACTGGTAGTTAGCGTATCGCACCCACACATTTAAAAGGACGGAAAGCTTCTGTTGCGAATACTTACCTCAACGATCATGCGTTATTCAGAATTCCAGTCCATGGATTATAACCTCTCTCTGGACGGAAGGGCGTCGTTCGATACGGACTCGCGAGCACACGCTGAGCAGATGTGTCCATCCGCATCATACTTTCCCTCGGCGACTTCGTCCCTTTCCGTCCCCCAGTCTGGCCTCACGAATGACGACAATCATACTACGGCTTACAACACAATTCCGGAAGAGAACGAGGTCGGGACCGCGCCTCCATTTTCTCCATACAGACCGGAATTCCTGTCGACACCCGCTCACCGGGAGGCTGGCACTGATTTCGTCCATCCTGATGTCCACCAAACTTCCTTGACCGTTTCTTCCACGGAGACCGACCCCGCTCCACATAAGTCGGGAAACCACGTGAGCATATGAGATGCTGTAGTCATGTCTTTTTTTCTCTGCTGACGTCACCCGTCGGGCAGTTCCCTGTAGCATGTGCACAATCCACAGCCATCCAGGGAACTTCTAGTGCTAGTATTGTATGTGGCGTCACAGACCTGGTATATTTCCACTTACCATCACCTGCAGGCAGAGCCACAGCAACCACAGCACATCATAGAATGGTATCTCCTGTGGGAGAATTCTGTCGTCCTCAACGGCCCACGGCGATTCGTCCCTCAAACCATCTATCAACCGCACTCTCAAGGGGACAAAGAAAGATATGTCGCACTTGCTACACTGAACCCCCCAATCATATTCCGCGCGCACGATTCCCTAGAGTGGGGTGTGCCCCTACAGACGTTGTTAGCTAAGCAGGCGATTCGTCTGCTCCAGGGAAACGAGCCTGCATTTTCTTCGATCGGACCGTCTGTTTCCATCCGCATGCAGGTTCGTTTTTCTGTCTCGAATCATATATATATATCCTCTGGTGCCGCACGCATGTCGTAGGTGCTCAACTTTATCTTTTCAAAGTGGCCTGGTTACCAGCCGTACCATAAATCGATCTCGACGAAGGACTACTCTTCCACACGTCGCCCGATCAACATATCTAAGCTCGCCAAGCTCGTCGCGAAACGCATCCAGCTCTTTATGGAGATCATGAGCAAGCGCCCAATGGAAATTGGCTCTGACCAACAATGGAGAGTCGGCCCACACCACATCACGCTCGACGACCTCATCCTTGTCAGCCTTCACCACATCTCTCGGGGTAGCTGGCAACCGCAAATTCGTCTTCGCCGCTAACGCCTCGAAGTGATTCTGGGCACAATCCCCGAGTACAGTATGTCATCGCTTTCCGCATTAGGTTCTCGTCACTTTCTGCGTCAGGGTTATCAGCACGATATCGCCAAGAAGCTACGTTCTGCGAGCGGTTTCTTCTGTAAACTGCTAGAAGTACACCCCTTTGTGGTAGGGGCGATCACCACACATGACCCGATGCTATTGCTATCATCCAGCTATAGGCCCGAAGACTCTCCTTCTGCATCGATTCCCAGGAGCATCATGAATCATGGTCATGCGAGCCGTCGATATCTTCATTATCTGCGATTATGATTATTTAATGACTTTGACGTTCTTGATGACGGATTCATGTACCTATGACGCTTGTTTTTGTTTTTGTGTTTGCCACATTTGGAATGAGAACGAGAACGAAAGTTTCGACACCTACAAATCTCAGGGTAAGTACGAGTACTTCAAGTGCAACACCGCTGGGCCAGTCAGCAGAACGGTAAATACGGTCTATCCTATGTTTAAATGGAAGTGCCGTCAATCTCGTAGCTCCAAACGTTTCTGTGGACGTTTTGAGGAAGTCGGTTTCTCTGGTGATGTTCAGGCGACAAACAGCACTAGGACGATACGAACGAAACACATACTGCTCCCACGGAGTTGCAAACAGAGGAAACGAGTCCACACTGCTCCACAAGACCCCTTCTGCCTTACTCGCAGTAGCCAATCCGGACACCACATCTTGTCTTCTTGATGCATCACTCCCTGCAGCCTAACCACCAGTCCTGTGAGCCTCGGGCTCTCTCTGATGCATCAATTGGACTCTGCTCCGCTTTTGAGTGATTATCTAAACATCCCAAAGCGGACAGTGCCTTTACACTGCAAGCGGGGGAAGAGAAGCCGACATAAGGAAAGCGTGAGAAAGCTTCCCAAAACATCGGAGGGTTGTGAAAACATACTGGGAAACACACAATTCTATACCCCACATCACTTCAAAGAGCTTGGAAGTAGTTTAGGCATGTTTGTTGATATCATATG
>KN826104.1:0-10322 GCA_000827395.1 Paxillus rubicundulus Ve08.2h10
GTGAAAGGGTTTTGATTTGGAAGGCGGCCAAGATCAAGGTGGGGTGAGGTGAGGTGAGGCGGTGTCAACCTCACAGCCTGATTGGGCATCCAAGGTACACCTCACCTTGACCTCGGTATAAGGTCACCTCACCTTCCGGCAGCACTACCATTACATCTCTGCCAATGTGCAAACGGTATAATACATTAATGGAACGAAGGATAATGATACGTGTGACAAACAAAGCAGAGTCAAAAACACGTAGGAAACAACAAGCGGGAAGTTAGCTTATTCCGGGTTGTCCTCGGGTTCAGCCGCCAAGCCATCTTCATTCCAGATCTGCAGGAACTGATGGAATTGAACATCAGCACCGCCTGTGGCAAACAGAAAGATTTCATTCACCGTTGATCTTTGTGTGGCTAAATCCCGAGGTAGAACTAAAGGTGACATAGCAAAAGGTAGACGCTCCCAAGATATGGCGAATTGATGACGCTTGATGGCAGGCTTGTCGCCGACGGCGCTCTTTTTTCCCGGAACAAATTTGCTGCATTTTCTAGAGATGTAGTAAGTCAACTGGGTACGCTTTTCACAAGGAAATAAATTAGCTGACTCCTCAGATAGACCATACAACCCCTTCAAATGAGATTTCAAGAGCATCACAACACAGATAATGACCGAAGTCCTAATCATGCCGACATCGAGGTCAGACACTATGAGAGGTGCAGGCTGAGGCGCGGGGTCCTGTAATCCTCGTGAGTGACTATCAGCTTCGCGAGGGAGCTGGTCTTACCACGTGGGTGCCAAGTGGAGATGGCTGCAATTGGGGCTCATGCAACTGTGCGAGTAAGTGCGAAGGAGAAATGACTTCGATAAGCTGCATTCCGGAGGTGGATAAAATTGATGTGAGATGTTTAATGACAGTAAGAGTTTCCTCTTGGGTCTTGTAATCTAATGTGGCGAAGTTCTCGGCCATGTAACGAGCAAAGTCGATATCGTCCTAAATATCACCTTAAGAATGAGTATAAGGATGTGTGAGCGAACACTGACCTTCGATGACTTCAGAGCCGTCGGAACGTCGAATGCTTTGACCAAGGCTTTCAGAAAATCCTGCCGAGGTGCTCTTTTCTCTCGGACCAACGAGTACCATCGTTGTAACAGAGCGGTCGGCTCAGGCTGCATGCGATAGCCTACACGGACTTGGTGAGCAGCTGGTGTAAGGACGACAAATTCCTCGTGACCTTGAACAGAGTTCGGTGAGATCACTTTCTGATAATTAAACGACTGCCTCGCGCTGACGATGAACCGAGCATTGAGAAGAGTCATATGTTTGTTGTACAAGATAGCGTGCAAGGCATTTGCTCGGGCGCTTGTTGCTGGGATGGGGCTCGTTTCGAGCGCGACAATGACTGGGAAAGACTAATTGACACTAGCATCAATGATGCACACCCAGGGTGGTCCACGCATACCTGAAGTGGATGGGCAAGGCCTTGCTTTACGGTGAAACTTAGGATGTCAACAGCGACGGCTTGTGTTTGCGTGTTCTGAGAGAGCGCCGCCTCAAGTATTGGGGAGATGTAGCGTTGGACTACTGCTGAGCTGACCCTGTAACAATGTGTTTGGCATGATGGTATGTCACACAATAGCGGATTCTTACCCAGAATCTGCAAAGCCTTCTGTATTCCCAACAAGCTCGGCTACGTCTACAACGCTATCACCCTTTTTCTGAACAGATCCTAGAACAGTCTGGGCCTCAACAATGTCTGAACAACATTTAAGACATGAAATACACACCCTTTTGCTGTTCTTCGTGCTTCGCTACCTCGGATATTAGGAAGTCTTGCATGATCCTGAGCAGGCGTCCTCGACTCTCCTCGTCTGGCGAGTCGAAGATCGCATCCATAATACCAGCGGATTGCTCCAAGGTCATCAAAGTAGGTTGGGCGCGGAATAAGAAACCTTCACCCGGAGATCCGTAAGTGGTCGAATCATTTAAAGGGTCCAGGATGGAAATTCACCTAAGCATTGCAAAACTCGACCTTTCAAGCCAGAGTCACTGTATTTTGCGTAGAGAGCGAGCAGACTATTGTAGATATGTTCCACTACAGGTCCCTGATGTGGTTCAGTAAAGTCGAGAGAAGATCATCCGTCCAGGAATATCCATTACCTCCGAAACGCTGTTCAACTCAGTCGCGAACTCTGTTGGAAGGTGAGCCACTCTCGCATAATAAACGGTACACACTCACCAGGCCGCTCAACGCGAAGTTGGTCAAATTCGCAATGTTCTCCAAGCAGGGAGACGATGAAGATGAGTATAGACAAGGTCCTCGTCTCCACAGTTGTCATCGACTCGTTATTGCGAGCAATAGCTTGTTGGAGACGTGCTAGGAGGTGTGAGGCCCAGCAGATGGCTGAGAGAGACGACTGACCATTGCAGGATTTCAGAAGCGCAATCAATCGGTAGAAATCATGTGTAAGATGTTGTACAACTCCACACATACACGCCACGCTTTCTTGTAAGCACTTGGATGCAAGGTAAGCAAACATAGAGTGGGAGCGACAAGATCAGCCTACCACCACACCACCTATGTTAGATGGTTTGACGATCATGGGTTGCAGGACTAATTGCAACTCCTGGCCAAACTTCACTGCGGTCTTGGGCATGTGAGGAATGGATATTCGAAAAACTCGAAGTAAGTAGTCGGATACAGCCAGTTCGTCCATCTACAAAACGATGTCAGGACATGGTACGATCAATAACGGCTCGCACAAACAGAAGAGGGGTTCTTGAGATAAGGGAGTAGCGTGGAGGCATTGCTGCCAGACAATACCAAGGGGTATGCAGTCGCAAACAAATACAGCGTCCTGATGCATGATTGAACAGTCTAAGAGAACCCGGATAAGTTGCACGCGCATCTGGTCAACCTAGATACTCACAAAGCCAGGCAAATCAGAAGCATCGACGAGGCCATCAATCAAGGTTTCACATATTTCAGAGTACCTCGTATGCATGAAGGGCGTGTCCGCTGTGCTTTGACTTGACATAATCTTGTGAAGGAGGTCCTCCAAAGGAGATTGCCGATCCTTGAAGTAAGCAGATACGCTCATTATCACAGACACCTTGGAGAGTAACGACGCATTGTCCTGGGCGGTGGTCGATGGGGGTGGCCTGCCCTTCAAAGCGACAACCTGAGAAGACATATTTTGGAACCAAAGCTCCTCCATGGTCTTGATGGCGAGGTCCTTCACGGTATCATCCTCATCCAGCATGCGCAACACCAGCTTGGTGCAAATGTCTACACGACGACCTAGGTCGTCTGTCGCGCTGTAATACTGCTTGAGCAACTTGATGACGCGCTTTCTTACTCCAAGACCAGTGTCCTACAAACGAAGGTGAGAATTTACCAATGATGTGGATAGACATGCAGATACCGCGATGCGATCAGCAATCCTTGAGTAGTAATCACCAACCACCTCGGGTGATTCTATCATATATCTACCGATCAGCTCAACAGCTGCATCCCGAACCGCAGGGGAAGAATCAAGCAGATGGCCTTCAATTGCTCGGCGTACATTCGCCTATATCCTATTAGATACAGCTGTGGGTGGGAAATCCGTGTGCTTACTGTGGAAAGGATGCTGGAATCGCTAGTTACGATTTGGCCGAGGGCTCGCAAAGCCTTGGTTCGCATGAACACAGGAGGAGAGTCAAGAGCCATCAAGACGACATTTAGGATGGGTCCGAAAGAATTTGTGAGATTCTGTACGGTGCCAATTTCCTCTGCAAGTAGGTCAACGCGGGCAGCTTCCTCTTGAGTTCTGGCGTGATGTGAGCTTGGATTATCGAGCCGAAGCTGCGTCTATGCTCACCCCACATCAAAGATATCATTGGAGTGGTCTTTCCACACGTCGGATAAGGCATTCTGGAGTTTCGTACAAAATATCAGCCTTGGTGACTCTTGGACAGCTCCACTATCCTCGTGGCTCTGTAGAGAACCACGCAACGTCCTCAATGCATTAGCCAATTCATGGCCCCACATCGCAGCAGTTAGCTCGCGGGCACTCTGGCCTTCATCAGCAATTCAGCAACGGCTATTTTACTTTATGACTCACTTCATAGGCTTGGTCATCAGAAGAGCGCTTCACGAGATGAGAAGAGATGGCCACGTGTCGAGCCCAGAGCGCTTCGAGGTGTGGAATGTTCTCCGTTAAGAGGATCTAAATGGACAAACAGTGAAACTAGTATGTTTCCGATCGGGGAGATAAATACTTCATCAAGCGGAACGAGTTGCTTCCTACTGCGCTGCCGGGCCTTCAAAGAGCTCGTTCGCAATCGTGCCGCAATAGTACCCAGATGGTCTAAAGCTATAGCTTTAGCTGCATTGGTATCTATCTGAACACTTGTCTTCACGTCATCCAGAGAGGCCACCTGAAGGAAACCAAGTCACTAAGTTCCCCATGATAAGGCAAGATCGAATATCCATACCATGAATTTACAGATCACACTTAGAATCAAACCTGCTGCTGGCCATTCTGGCCAATACAGGACAACCAGGAGGTCAGTTATTAGGTTATCGAGGATAATCCGGTACTCGGCTTCGTTCGAGTTCTTCGTCTGCTTACTCTTACCGGACCTGCGACTGGGATGAGAGGGCGCTCGCCGACCGCAACTAAATCGTACCTCTGTGTCAGGAAAAGAACGATGGTCTTGGCAGCACTGGTGGCCGACTCAAGGCCTGACAAATACAGTTGGATCTCCTAAAAGCAATCGTCATATGAGGATGCGGACCATCACAAACTTATTCCAACTTATCTACCTCTGCATCCTGTTCATCAAATACGATGTCTTTGGCTTTCTCCAGCGTGCTGTCTTGTCTTCTGAGTGCACGATTCTGACGAGCTTTCGCAATCTTCCGCGCAGCTACACGAACATCACGCGCTGACGTCTGCACGAGCTGGAGAAGCAACGCGGAGGCCGTGCGTATGGAACGCCCGTCACGCAGTCTGTAAGCGGTTTGATGTTAATGATAGTAAGCCACCATTGAAAATGAGAACAGACCGAAACTGTCCAGCTTTCTTATGGCTATTCGATAATTTAATGAGTGACGACAAGATCTCTTCGATGATCCATGACCTTTGATCTTCATGGTTCGCAAAGACCTGCAAGGGGTTTAGCATAACTAGGTAGTAGCGTTGTTGGGCAAGCTCACACTTCGGATGATCGAGAGGGCATCGAGGCGGAGGCCCCTCATCGCACTGCCACCAAGCGTGCTCAGCACGACATTCTCTCTCTTGCCCTTCGTGTCGCCCTCGGCAGACTCAACAACAAAGAATGGTCCTATCGCGATATACACTGCTTGGATGATGATAGCATCGGACATCATGATGTCATCTGCAGAGAAAAGAGCGTTGATGCGGGGAAGAGCGGCAGATAGGGCTTGAAAGAGCTCGGTTAGCAGCTTGCGGAGTTCACCACAACTTGAGTGGATATGTCGGTGAAGACAGTTGAGTTGTGGTGACGCTGATCCACTAGCTCCTATACCTTCTACGAACGGATAGACAATCATAGTGAGCTGATTCTTGACGGTATTTAGGCAGGTGGTAATGAGCTCCTCCGAATAGAGCTACGAATACAAGGATATTGAGTAAGGTCGAAGCTCTGCTAATTACGAAACCAACCTGCTTTGTGAGGCCTTCTCCACACAGTAACGCCATACAACACTCAGCAGCAAGAATGCTATCTCGAGCAATTTCCAGCTGAGTAGTCAGATCATGCGCGTTCGAGTCAGTCAGCTGCTGGGGATGTAAGTCGTGCACTGGGGAACCACCCTCATTTTGCGCCTCTTTGTCCTGATGGCTCAGAATATCACTGTCTGTTGGATTTTTCTGACCTTTCTTTGATTTGCTGGGTGAGGTAGGTGCCAATGGTCGATGTGCAGAAGTGCGTAAAGGATCCACATCTTCTCCTGTCTTGATAGATCGCTCTAATATCTTTATCAACCTCGACAAAACGGGCGTTTCGATGTCCCCCAGTGTCTCCCGCGTTTTTGTCCCTGCACTACCGCTAGCGCCAGCTTCACGTGTTGCGCGTCTAGACCTCTTGAAAGGGCGAGTAAGTTGGCTGATGTACGTTGTTAGTTTGCGTAGGACATTTTGTTGGAGATGTGGATAACTGCTGTTAGCGGTAAGAGCGGAGAAGAACTCTTTTGGGAGGTCGGAAAGTTCGGCGTCAGCTGCAAGAGAATCTTCTGCCTCGAATATGTCCTCAACCAGCGTGTTAAGCTTCGCAAATGGTGCTTTGGAATCGAGGCGGTCAGATCAAGATATGCTCGCTATTATTGTTTCGTTACCTCGTTCATCCCTATCTCCCGTGCGCCGAGCAGACGACTTGGCAGTTGCCTGGTTATCCTGATGCGCGTAATGATAATCCTCGTCAGACTCGTCTCCTGAGACCGGGTGATCAGGAGACTTGGATGATTTCGACGGAGTTTTCCAAGCGGGAGCCGGAACGTTCACATACGCCAACAGCTGGCGAGGGGTCTTGGGGGACAGATGAGATGAAGCTTCACTGCCTGGTCGGTCAGTGTGAGTCGACGGCGTCGAGTTCGCCAAATGTATGCGCTTCTGAGAAGGCGTAGGCAATTCATCCGGGGATTTACGCTTTCTGGGAGTCAAAGAGGACTCGGGGACGACGGACGCAAGTGGTTTCGTCGGGGATGGCTCTACTTTTGGTGTTGGATGTTGAAGAGTGCTTCTCAGTGGGATGGACTTGTTTTCTAAGAGCTGAGCTGAACGATTCAGGAAATCCTTGAAGAAAGGACCAGACTCTTCTGGCTTATAAACGCGTTGCTGAGCTTTGACTTGGTTTGGTTGGCCGAGAGCCAATGCAAGCGAGGAAGACGACGAGCGGATACCCGGAGGTGGAGGAGTTGGGTAGGCTGAAGTCGGGTTGAACCGCTGCAGAAGAGAGTTTGCTAGAGACGGAACCTCATACGACGTATTGATGGGTCCGCGGGTAAAGTTTGAAGGGGCTGGGTGGTTGAATTGACTAAACCTAAGGTGATAGTCGGCGTAGACAGCGTATATGATCAGCATACTATGGACAGGTAAGGGATGGATGACTACACACGGGGCACCATATGAGAGCAACCGAACAGACTCGTCCCTGGTAGCTTGCCAGTATTGTGAATGCTGGGCTGGAATGGAGGGATTCGAGAGGTAACTAAGCTCCTGTGAGTATTCTGTGAATGGGGCATTTGATGGTGGAAGTGTCTGATGTGAAGCAGCGTGAAAAGGAGAGTAGTTCGCGTGCATATATGTTGGAGGCGGCGCAGCAATGGACAAGTCGTTCATGTGCCTGGTCACTATTTCACCATCAACTTAGATAGTGCCAACCAGGTGAGGGAAAACGACAACATACCATGCGCGGTGGGTGTAGCTGAAGCGGATGGGTATGCAGCGAATAGCCTGTGAGCTTCGTACACGGCGTCAGGAGCATGTGCTTGTGCCAATGGTTGTGCTCCATTAGGATGTAATGAGTATGTGCCCTGAGGCCCAGGGCCATTCGGATGCCACTGATGTGCACTCATAGAACGGGAGAAACACCAGGATATCTAGGACGTCGATGACCAGGAAATGATAGACTTTGTTGGTAGCAACACAGTGCGGCAGGACTGTGCTGCCATGTCCCGATTGGAGACATGCGCTTCGCATTCCACCCGTGACACGCTTGGTCACAGTGGTCACCATGCTGGACAGCATGTTTGAAAACCGTGACACAAACTCACCAGGATTTCGACATTTCAGGGACATTTACAGGCACTTTTAAGGGGCAATTATCCATCTCAAATTTTGTTTTCACATTATGCCTGGCAATTTTCTCACCCTGAAAATGCGAAACAATAAAATTTGATATTTAAGTAATATAATCTGTAAATGCCCTTGAAATGTTGAAATCCCTGGTGTGAAAACAACTGGTAGCAATACAGTCGACGCCGAACACATACCTCAGATAACGCAGCATTTTTCCATTTCCTAAGAAACATGAGCAAATGTAAATTTGAATACAGTGCTCCGGACGAACGCACACAGTACCGTTTTGTTTTGTTTGGGTAGACATGTACAAAGTGTGACAATGTCACGCTGCAAGGTTGTGGGGTAGCCTGGTCGCCCGCTTTGTTGCTAGATGCCTGCTCCTACACCAACCGCACTGCGAGAGCGAATTATCATCTGGTATCATGAGCTTCAATTGCCAGTTGAACAAATTGTCACTCTTGGGCATCTCTCACACAGCTGGAAACCTTTCACTTCATCAAGGCTTGGCTCCATTGCCATGAAGATGAAGTTGTTGGTTTGGCAACTAACCCTTGGTTGGTTCATCAAGCAACCATGCATGTCAGTGACACCAGATCTCACACAAGGTTGGTTCCACAATTGTGGTTATGATTAGTGATAGGCTTGTAAAGTAAAAGTATGGTGCTGATTTTTAAATATTTAAAGGACTTCAAAATATGGAGGCAAGAATTGGATATTGTTAAGATCATGGGTTCCTCTGCTGCTGTCCTGGAGTCGTTGGAGGAGCAGAGCAGATCTCAGCTTTAACTTATGTGTTGCACCCTTGTCCGAGTTCAGTCCAGTATTTACAGTGGGGCAGAGCGGTAGAGCAGAGCAATGGCAGAATGGAGTAATCAAGGCAGGTTGGAGCATCATAATGACAACAAGAAGGCTGGCTTCAAGTGTTGAGAGAGGGACTTAAGATGGACAGAGCAGAGGAGTGATCAAAGTTGATATTTGAACTGAAGAATACAAAATATAGGAGGGGTTTATACACTGCAGTGACAAGTAAGTATAGAGGGCACTGGAGTACTGGAGTTGGGCAGAAATGTGAGTCAGAATGATTGGAATGAGTCGAGAGGAGTCAGAGTGAGTCAGAATGGAAAGAATTGGAAGTTGGAATTATTAGACATGTCAAACATCTGTCAAAGGTATGAAAAATGAGGAACAAGGTACAAGAACGGAAGTATTAGAGATAAGCAGAAAAGCAGAGAAGTGGAAATGTGGACTTGCATATGTGCAGGAAGGCAGACTTGGTCTGGAGTAGGCTTTGGAGGGGCAGAGTTGACTTGCATGACATGGTATATGACAGATATACAACAAGTTGGTTGAATGTTGGATCTAGACACAGTGTTAATCCTCAGTTGTAAGATAACGAACTGAGGGAAGGTAGGAAATATCATATGAGGTCATATATAAATGATTGTTCATTGGAATACAAACATTATTTCATGTGAGGCGATGTCGTCATTGTGCACTTGTGTGCCAACATTGAATGCAGAAGACCTGTAATAGTTGGATACATTCTCATTTTCAGCCATTGGGAATAATGAGGTTTTGGACTTGGAGTGAGCTATGGTCCTCTGAATCCAGTCAAGCCTTTATACCTCTCAAAACACCCACCTGAAGTTGTACAATGTTGAAAAAAACAGCTTGTGGGGACTACTGAAGCCTTTGCAAGTGAGCAAAACTGGTTAGTGAATGATCAGTAAGGGTTGGCAATGGAGATCTCAAAGGGTCAGTTACAGGCAAAGCCTAATAAGTTTGTGTGATGAAGTGAGTGAGCTTGACAACAACTACCAGTAAGTTGTGAGGAAGGATTATGGCAGAAAGGTGGTGGTGCAACACCAGTTTTGCATTCATAACATTGTCTGAATGTGGTGGTTGAGCACTGAGCACTGAGCATGCTGAGCATTGAACAGTGAAGTTTAAGCATGACAACAGGTCACTGCTTACATGAACAAACAATGACAAACATCTTGTCATGCACAGGTTTAGTCCACACCAATATGCAAAGCACTGTAATACATATACCATTTTAGGGTGAGAGTAGTACAAGTGTGACAAGTTGTCATTCTCACCCTAAAATGGTATATTATTCAAATTTACATTTGCTCATGTTTCTTGTGTATGTAACCATAACCCATAACCCATAACATCCCATATGGATAATGCCAATAGGATATGAATTTAAGAATTTTATTATGCGATAATGTCTTTCAACATCCAAAGATGGACTCAAACATCAACTTCTCCATTGTTATGGAATCTATTGATGTTCTTAAAAGGGGCTTAACAAATCCTTGGAATCAGATACACTAAGAGCAGAAAATCAAGCTTGAGGTTGACTTGGAAGGCAATTAGCTGACAAAGTACAGTGAACTCCAGAATTGGAACACCAACTCCATGACAAAATACAGTGAACTCCGGAACCGGAACACCAACTCCGCTTTCCGCAACCCGGAGTTCCTACCTCCGCTTTCCCGCGACTCCGGAGTTGCACCTCCGCTTTC
>KN826105.1:0-10321 GCA_000827395.1 Paxillus rubicundulus Ve08.2h10
GACGCTAACCCATATATATCCTTTCCAATTTCTAGTATATAAACCCTTGTAATTTTCCCTATGTTTCCTCAGTTCAAATATCAGCTAGATCTCAATCCCAGAAACCCTCTGATCCTCTGAATCACCTCCTCTGGTCCTTGAGTTGAACTCAGGACCTAATTCTGACCCTCACCTGAAATCAAGAGACAGGAGTTGTACAGGGGTGCAACACATATGTTGAAGCCACAGTCTCTTACCTACCCAACACTTCTGGATTCCCCTTACTGATTCCCCAACCCCTGACCCTTTGGGTTTGCTCTGGAAACTCCGGGATTGAACCCGATTCTGACAGGAAGTGACAGAGTATCCCTGGAGGCTCAGGAGTGATGACAAGAAAAGGATGATAAAATTGCAATGAAAGTCCACACAAGTTCCAGATGGATTCCAAGCAAACACTGAAACTCTGAGTGGTCCTGCCTGGCAGTGGAGTGGAGGTAGGAACTCCAATGTTCTAGAAGTGCAGAGTTGGTGTTCCAGTTCCAGAGTTCATCGTATTTTGTCAGGGGAGACAGTATTGCACCTTTCATTCAAGACACTGGGTCCATAATGCCACTGCATCTTCTCCCTGAATATTGGCACCACAATCATTGCCCCAATGGACCCCTGATTGACTACAATAAGACTCTATCACATTATATGTGGCTTTGAGCTATGTATGACTGAGTATATGTATATGTGGTTCAAAGGTAGATTACAATGATCACTTACTGTAGCCCACTTGCTCCCAACCATCTTCCCTGTTTTGATGGCACCAATACCATTGTACAGGGGTCTCAAGGTGGCAGCAGCAGCATTGTAGGTCATCTCTTTGAAGTTACCAGCCCCACCACATTCAGCACAATGATCATGGAGATAATCAACAAGGGCAGCGACCTTGCTTGGAGTCCACCTTTGACAGTTGACTCAGCCATGACAGCAGCAACACACAATCCACAGTTTAGAATCAGGTTGGACAAGGTTTTCTAGATTTGCTGATGCTGGGCAGCAGGATAAGGATCATTGCAAGCAGGCATAGTAGGGTTCAGAGGCAAAGTTCATTTTCAATTCCGACACCACGGCCAGACGCAAAGCCGAGAACATGAACAATCCTCCCAAACGCCATTCTACAGTATCCGTACAGGGTCTTATCCTTCCGGTGGCAGTGTACTGTCACAGAACTGTCACATCACGTGACGTTTACAGTAAATGCTCATTGCTCGAGGGCTATCTTACCATATACAGTACAGTCGTTCACCGGCACTTGAAACACCCAACTTGTGAGCCACATAGATATCACCACAACACAATTTTTCAAGATCGTAGTATATGGTTATATGGTATTATAGTGTTACTTGTAGGCCATGAACAATTTTATGAACAAAATTACAATGAATCAGCAGTAAACTTCAATGCAGGATTCAGGCTGTTATCATGCGTCCCACCACTTGAAACAACTACAAAACGGGCATATCAGATCACGTGAGGATTATCTTGCCGATATCTCCACACTGATTACTCCTCGCCATTCCCGCCATCAGAGTCAACGTTCACATCTTCATTCCCGTTGTTCCCTTCATCTTCATCTTCTGCACCATTGCCATCACCATTCCCCACAACTGGCTTTGGAGCAGATGCTTCCAATTTCCCCAGCTTTGGCTTGGTCCATCCCATTTTTCTTTTTTCCTCCTTCGCAAGGTCCCTTTCTTCCTCCCACAGGCGCAACTCTTCATGATAAGCCACTCTACGATCCTTGTTTCGCCTTTTCCGTGCTTCATCCACTTCTTTCCAGGCTGCCATAACACCTGACTGTGCTTCCTTCTGCTTCCGGCGATTTTCGCGTTCAATTTTGTCTTCTTTGGCGGCCTTCTGATGTTCAACCACCTGGCCATAAAACTCATCACCAGTGAGTAGCCTCGGTAACCCGTCTCCGTTTAGCTGACCCGTCTTTCGTTTCTTTTGCTTTTCTTCTTGGGCTGCCAATTGTTCCGAGACACAATCACAGTACATTGACTGCAAGACGACAGTCGACTGCATTCTGAGCAGTGCGCTCTGCTGGACTGCTAACTTTGAGTAGGCCTCTTGTAGCTTACTTTGGTAGTAAGCACGTTCCATTTCAGTTTGTGGTGTCTCCTCCAGTGATGCATGTTTTCGTTTGTGAGTAGGCGTTAGTGGAAATGGTTGGTATTTAGGAAGGCATTGAGACGAGGTAAGTGGGGTATCACTGGTGAGAAATGAGGCTGACGTTGATCCCAGAGCCTCCATTGTTTCTCTAACAGCTGTGTGCCACTGTGGTCGGCGTAGCGGGTCCAATTCAGAATGGAGGGGTGCACTGCCGCTGCTTGGACCTGCCCTGGTGAATGGGTCTTCGAAGTTGCAAGTCTGAGGGGGAGGTGATAGAGTGGATGCCGAATTGGGTGGCGGCGTTGATAGGGAAGTTTGTGGTAACGTTTTGCACAAAATCTGATACTGGTGCATCATAGATGATACAGCTCGAACTGGACTAGGTTGACAGAGGGGTAGGTTGCCCTGGGACGAAGTCTCCAAACTTGTCGCCATCATTTCCTTGGTTATGACGTCGGGGTTAAGTGGCCAGACCCCTGTCTTCTTGAAGGCCATGCGGACCAACTCGGGAGTCAGGACTTTGCGGTGAGCTTGTCCATAAATAGATATGAAATTCTGCTTGGTGATACAAAGGCGTTTAGAGTTTTCGAAGTTATCTCGCTCTTCTGTCCAGCGACGTTTGAGTGGACCGAAAACAACAACGTCGAGCCCCTGGTAAACATGGGTGGAGTGTGCGGGATAGCACAAAACATGGATGTTGTGGTCCCGTGCGTAGTCCAAAAAGTCTTTCGTATAGTGTGAGTTATGACCATCAACAAGAAGCAGGCGGGCACGTCCGTTAGCCTTGGTGCTAGTCTTCTTGTCGAAGTCTTCTATCCATAATCTTCCAATTACTCCGTCAGTCCACCCTTTCTTGGAATGTGCAATGCTATTAATTGGTGAGTTCGCAACCTTGTCAATGATAATAATAAACTCACGAAGCATTTAATGAGTCGTCTTGATGCCAGTTTGTCGAAAAGGCCTGGCCTTTGTAAATCACGGTTGGTGCAATAGTATTTCCATCCGCACAGATGGTTACCATCACGGTGATGTTCTCCCTATTCCCGTCACGTTGCTGATACTGCATTTTCCGTTTTGCAGGACCAATAACGCGTTGTTTCAACCCAGTCCCAGGTTGAAATCCTGTTTCATCAACTGCCCAGATGCAGTCTTCCTCAATGTGGTACTTCTTCATCGTGTCCCCGAGCAGATCAAACCATGCCTTGTGCGTGTGCTCGTTTACAGCGCGTCCCCGATTGGTGTCGAGAGAAGAGCTCCAATACTTCCCCAGTTGCTCTGCGTGGCGTTCTAAGAACCGGTCAGTCCAGTTCTTGCCCACCCCAGTTTCAGGGAAGGCATTTGCCAGTCGAGCGTGCAGGAGAGAATCAACATGATGTTTGAGGCTTTTGTGTGTGAGTGGAAAACCTCGTGCTGCGAGCTCCAGGCAGTATTCGACAACACTTTCTTCTTCCTCTACGGTAAGCCAACCATAGTTCTCTTCATTTGCTTGTTGACAACTCCTCCCTCCTTCAAGTCGCCTCTTGAGTGTGACGTGGCTGATAGAAACCTTCTTTTTCTGCCTCTCCATCTCTTCTTCTGCTTCGCAACATAGCACTCGTAGGCTTCGTCTCTCCTTTTCTGGTTTGCCTTCATCTTTCTGGTGTAATTTGATTGCATATGCCAGAGCTTCCTCCTGATGCAAGACCTTGATGCGCTGCTTCCGAGTGTTGGATTTTGCACGACCAGGCATTGTTCAAGTGCTAGTGAGTACCAGTTTTTCACCCCGCCTCCCACTCTTACAGCTTGATGGCTCACGGTATGTTACTAGTCCATTTTAGGTATATCTCGGATGAAATATTGAAGATAACATTGCTCAGAGAGAGCCTCGAGCGGCTTCGTGCTGGCAACATCTATGCCTGCCATTTCACTGACCACATGGTACAAGGATTGGGCTGGGACCTTCCTGGATATATTTTGGTACCTTTCTCCGCTTGTCAGCCATGTACTTACTTGACGAGATACAAATTACTGTCATTTCCTGTACAAAATACTCATCTATTATTTATTCTACTCAATCAGACTCGAGGCTTGGAGTGTAATGTATAGTATGATGATATATCTAAATGATTAGGTCGTCATTTCATGTGATGTGGCCGAAATTTGTTTGCTACAGCACTCTGTTTCATGTGCCGGTGTTGTTTCAAGTGGCGGTGATTGACTGTAGTACTTCATTTCTCGCTGTATTGTAGCCTGGGTCACATCCAGCAGGTCACAATGCGTCATGAGCCCTATCTAGCATCTTCACAAATACCTACATTGTTTGCTTGCTGTTCTCCACATCTGGAACAGGTGGCGCCGCTGCAAGTAAAAGGTACAGCGTCGCAGCTCATTCAGACCCCAAGTCAACATCGGAGTGAGGTTTTTCTCAATTTCATCACACCATCTAAGCAGTCTTCAAGCTAGATTTACCAGCGAAGCTTTGAGGCCTCCGAGTGTTGACATTCAAGCCACAGATACATTTTTACACAAAACGTTAGAATTTTCAAGATAGTCCCTACCATTAACATTGTCAGAGTCTAGCCTTCGTCTTTGCCTTCATCTCCCGAGCGCGCTCCCGCAGCACACGACGAAGAAGCTTCCCACTAGGATTCTTAGGGATCACATCGATGAATTCAATGCTGTTAAGGTGCTTGTATGACACCTTGTTGTCTGCAACATGCTATTACCAGTCCATCAGCACCATCATCATGCATCAAGCAGTTAATTGATTCACGAGTACACACCTTCATGATAGCAACCTTGACCTTCTCGGCTTCCACTGGGTTGGCCGCGACACGCTTGGCGACGTTGGGATGAAGAACAACAAATGCCATTGGCACCTCCCCGCTGTAGTCGTCTGGAATCGGGACAACACAAGCGTCAGCGACGTCCGGGATATCTAACAAACACCCTTCAAGCTCAGCTGGAGCCACCTGGTATCCCCTGACTTTCATGATCTCCTGTCATGGGGTTAGGTGCGGTACTTGGTTTACAGACCGGTAAACACGACTGACCTTGATCCGATCCACGATAAACACCTCCTTATCTTCGCGAATAAAGACTTCATCACCCGTATGGAGCCACCTACCAAGTACTGAGTCAGTTCCCCTCTGCCAACAAGATTGAAACAGCAGAATGTTTCACCCGTCGACGAAGGTTTCCCTTGTCCTATGTTCCACATGAGCTCCGAAGATCCACTTCCTTGCAGAAATGTGAGAAAACTTACGCCTCCTCATTGTTCCAGTATCCCAGAGCTAGCGACGGCATCTTTACCCTAAGTTCGCCGGGCTCATTGTACCCTGCGAGAGTTCCGTCGTGCTTGACAACCCTCGCAACAATGCCAGGAAGGAGCCTCCCAGCGCCTCCTGGCACTCCAACATCGGAGTCAACGGAGAACATGCAGATAGACGTTGTCGACTCAGTAAGGCCTATCACAGACTCAGAAGGAAGTGTACATAGAAAATAGAAAGATATTCACCGTATCCTTGACCAATATGCGCGTTGGGGAAGGCTTTGATAACTTGGCTCATGAGCTCCGCAGACAAAGGTGCTGCACCACATCCCATGTATCTGACACTGCTAAGGTCATGTTCCTTGGTTGCTGGGTGCTAGTGAAATGTCAGTGGCGCTCAACAACGTGGAAGATTGCAGCTTACTTTGCACAGCAATACGATGTGGGGGGGCACAAGCCTAGAAAGAAGCAGTGAGCGAGAGGATGTTGAAGAGAGCCCCGAGTGTTACATCAAGTGTGTAATCTGGTGCCGATAAATGCTTTGCAAGAAGTTCACGAAGTTGAACTTCGGAATCACTACAACTGTTAGCTGAATGATCAAGTTACTACATTGTTGGTTACAAAGGGACAACCTGTAACTCACTCCACAGAAGAGCGAAAAGGTCAGCTTGATGGGGTTTGAGACAAATGAAATGTTTTGAGCAATGATAATGAACCCACAGAAACCACAAGGCCATAGATATCTGAGTGGACTCGAGTGAGTTGTATCTCAGAATAAGCACAGGGTTCCACCTACGGTAGAATGGTAAGACTTGGTTTTTCTGTTCAGCAACAATGAAGAGAATATGAGGTAGCTGCACTGACTGCCAGCCACTGAATCACCAGGTCGAAATCTCTGGTCTTCCCATGCGCAGTAGTTCTGGTTGACCTTATTGTGAAGTGCCATCTGGATCGTATTCACGATGGGACCATAATGGGGGATTATCACAGCCTATAGCCGACGTATTCAGTAGACAATCCCAGCCTGGACCCGATGGCCTCACCTTGGGTTTACCGGTAGTACCACTGGAAAAGTTTAAATATGCAACTTTGGATTTTGCTTCACCCGATTTGAGTCTCGGCTCAACGAAGCACTGTTCCATCCTTAATCCTTCTTGTATGAGGGTCTCTACAGCGGTATGGTTGTTCCCGGCGACTTGGTCGAAAACTATGACGTAGGTATCTGGTATGCCAGCTGCCCGGGCAGCGGACACCGCAATACTTAATGACCCTGGATGTGTGATGACAAGTGATGGTTTCGTTATCTGCATTTGGTATAGCAGCTCATTGGTGGTGTATGCCGGGTTCGCTCCTCTGGTGGATGGGGGATTATAGCCGTGTCAGGTTCGGAACGGACAATGTAGTGAACCCAACTGACGAGACAATAGCACCCAGTCTGTGCGTTGCCCACATTGCAGGGGGGTAGTCTGGAGAGTATTCGAAAGATGAGATAGGTCCATTGGTGCGGGACCGAATGACATACCGACGTGGTTCGGGCTGAATATGAGCACTGTTGGACATGCTCAGACTCATACTCTCAGAAGAGGTGCACGACCCGGACATACCGACGTCGTCATTCTCTTCGATGAGCAATAGAATAAGACTGCGCAATAGACTCGGGATGCACTTGACTCACTTATGCCGTACCGCGCCTTGAAGCTATTGGCGAGCCCGAAGGTCCGAGCGCGCAACTAGCACTTGCTCAGACTCGATAAAGACTCGGAGAAGACTCCCCCCACACACCTCCTCAAACCCGATGTGTCTCCCGGTAGCATCTTCAATCAACCATGGGATAGTCGCCTTCCGCACAGGCCGGAGGGGATGGTACGAATCAAGGAAAAATTGGGGGATCGTCAGGTCGTCAGGAACGACACAGTCCACCAACCCGCCATATATTTCAGTCATTTGGAAGTATGGATGCACTTGCAGAGGAGCGACGAGCAAACGAGCTTGGTGGTGGCGGGAAAGGGTAGCAAGACCATACGTTGGGCTGGGCAGGGACATATATAATCATCTCCATAACATACCCAGCTTGGGATTTTAGTGCCCAGTTTGGTTGAACATGACGGCTCGTGTGTGCCAGCATTCAAAAGATTCCTGTTGAACGGACGGTTCTTGTTGAACAGTCAGCAGCTCTGCTTCCGAGCGCTTTCTACTTGCTCTTTAGTAGCAAGAATGGAACATTTCTTCGACACTCACAATTGCATAATTTGTGACTCGAAGCTTGGAAATGCATATATCAAATCTACTGCAGGGATATATAACAATACCAAGTAGAATGTCGGAAATTTCCAAAGTGTATTGTATCAGAAACAAGTGGTTACTATAAAGAACCAAAATTTCAAAACTTGATCAATACAAGTTGAGATGACGACTAGTACTGTATCAAGTTTCCGCCTGGATTGTACCGCAGACGCGCTGACCAGACAGCAAGATCCGCAGACAAACGTGCCAGATCAGAGCTCGAAGTCGTGGCTGCCCGCTCCCGAGCCTTATTTCTGAGGACACGCTTCAGCAACTTCCCACTGGGATTCATGGGGACAACATCAATGAACTCAACGCCTCCCGCCAGCTTCTTGTGCGCGACTGTTGTCACCGACGTGCTACAGAGCATACAATTTACCATGGGGATCGGAAATGGATGGGCCACTTGATATTAATGATTATAATGTACCTTCATGATCTACCCCTTAATTCTTGCGCGCTTGGCAGCGCCATGTTACAGGACAATGAAAGCAAGTGGGAGTAGTCGTCTTGAACTCCCACGACATCGGGATGATCAAGGATACACTCTTCAAGTTCTGCGGGTGCAACTTGGAATCCTCTCATTACAGCATCTCCTGAAGATAGCAAGGTAGTCTCAGCGCCAGAACTCGGAGTACAATGACGTCAATTCGACCCTCAGGCGACCAAGAATGAAGATCTCGCCCCTTGTGTTCATCCCGACTTCGTCACCCGTACGGGGCCGGTGATGTAAGCAGACTCCAGCGTCAACCTCCCAGCACGGCACAATGGGGAGAATCTTCGTGCTGGATGGTCGGTCGTCAGTTTTGCAACTACACGCTTCTGGATTCCCGACGGTTTGCGCCACTAGCTCTCTTAAGGTTCATCAAATCCGCGAGCGTTCCATCGGGCTGCTTACGCTAGCAGCGATACCAAGGAGCAGTCGTCCAGCACTTCCGCTTAAGTCGCACCTTCTGTCAAGGGGAAAAGCCGTGACGATGGCGGACAATTTCTTAGTCCCTAGGACACCTGGAATGAGTGCATATAGCCAAGAAAGTGACGAACTATAGCTCTACCCGATGGACATGTTTACCTGTTCCTAATCCCCTGTCATTATTAATGAGTGCTTCTCTGCCCATTCTGGCCATTCCACTACATATATATATACTTATTTTTTACTTTGGATTCTGAAGTTGTTCTTTGCCCTCCTTAGGCAGTGGCTGAGGTGAGTTTACTTCATACCTATTTACTACTCCTAGCTAATCCTTAGTAGTCTGGGCAATTGCTGCCCTTTTATAGTTTTTGTCAAAGAACACCTTTAAGCACTGTCATATATATGACATTCACTGTCTTTCTATCATTTTGTTCCATTAGAAAACTGACCTTGATATGTCTGGCATTGGTCCACCAGGAGAGAGCTACATAGACCTGCCCATCAGAGAACACTGTAATGCCCAAGTCCAATCCAACATACTTCAGACTTTGTCCTTGTCACTTGTTGATGGCCATGGAGAAGGCCAGTTGCACAGGAAATTGCTATCCTCAAAGTGGAATGGGCATGTTGAGAATGGTGAACTTCATGCCATTTGGTGAGGTTATGCAACAATCCAGGAAATTGATACATAGGAAAGGGGGGATTCCTGCAAATTATAAATCAGGGCTAGCAGATCAGATTGTTGACTAAATCAAAGCAGGTGAAGAATCAGGAGGAAATATTGCAGGCTGAGGCACATAACAGAAAGGAAAGCCCATCCTTTTCTTCTACTTGTGTTCATTTCTTATTTGATGTCACATTCCAATTAAGACAGAATCACACATGTTCAATGAGAATGACTTGCAAGCTTTTACATTTGATCAATCAAACCTCTAATTACTTCAGTAAGTACAACATTTGTGGTTTTTGTAGTATTTTGATCTTGTGGAAAAATAACTTTGATGTTATGAGGATGAGTACAATGGGAAAGAGCTACATAAAGTTGTCCATGAGAAAAGAAAGGAGTATGTAAAGCTAATCCAATATGTTGCAGTGGTTGTCTTGACTGTCATATCCCATGTCACACAAGTCAACTCTGCTCCTCCAGAACCTACTCCAGACCAAATCTGCTTTCTGCCTATACCCAAGTCCACTTTCTGCTTTTCTGCCTTATCACTTGTCTGCTTTTCCACTTTTCCACTTATCTCTCTTACCCCTGATTTCCATACCTTGTTCCTCATCCTTCACACTTGACAGACATTTGACATATCTAATAATCCCATGGGAACCTTCCGATTAATCTGATTCTGACTCATTCTGACTCCTCCCAACTTATTCCTATCTTTCTGACATCTTTGACTCACATTCCACTTCACTCCGGCACTCCGGTGCCCTCCATGTTTACTTGTCCCCATAGTATAAAAACCCCCTTGTATTTTGCATTCTCCAGTCTGAATATCAACTCTGATCACTCCTCTGCTCTGTCCATCCTAAGTCTCTCCCTCAACACCTGAAGCCAGTCTTCTTGTCATCCCTCTGACCCTCCAACCTCTGACATCCCCTTCCGCCATTACTCTGCCATTACTCTGCCCCTTTGTAAATACTGGACTGAACTCAGAATAGTGTTGCTGCAGCTTCAAGCTGCCATTTTTTTGATCTCATCCATTTCACCACAGATCTTTATGCATGTAGGGAAG